>APFE030596082.1:4021-49985 GCA_000404065.3 Pinus taeda
TGGGAAACATTGAACCCCACTTGTATCACCATGGACTCATTAGAATTTTAATTGAGGAGCATTTGAAAACTAAAAATGATACATGGGAGAAGTTTCTAGTTAGAAACCATTTTCAAGAGGTAGCTAAAGCCTCTAGTAGCTATCCTAGGATACCAAAGAAAAGTAGGAGAAGAGAGAAAGAAATTACTGCCCAGGAAACTGCTGTAGAAATTGAAGAAACTGCCCAAGAGACTTCTGAAGAAATTGCTCAAGAAACTGCCCAAGAAATTGCCCAAGAAGAAAGGAAAAAGGGAGACAGAACTAAAAGACAAAAGGGGGATAAAGGGAAAGCCATGGTGCAAGAGTCATTTCCTTCACCTGAGCCCTCAATTGAAGAAGAATCCCAAACACTAGCTGATAGATTAGCACAACTTCAAGCCACTACCCTCTTAAAGAGAAAACAGAAAGAGAAACATAGTGCCCAGCAAAAGAGCACTAATGTACAAGTGAGAAGAAGCAGTAGGCTGAAGGGAAAAATGAGTGTGACCAAAGGAAAATAGTCCCATTTTGTTGATTTGGGCACACCTGAAAAGACTCCAATTCAGCTAGATATTGAGCATAGTCCTCCACGAGAGGAAAGTCCCTTCTAGCAAGAAAGAGAAAGCAGTTTTCAAGAATTTGAATTTAGACCAAGACAAACACCTGACATAGACCCTGACCAGCAGAAGGCATATGATTACTTGGAGACTTTAAGAGGCAATCTGCTGCCTTAGAGCAATCTGCTGCCGGTCCAAGCACTATAGTACCTCATGATGAACAAGTCAAATCTTTAAAACAAGAGGTATTTGAGCTGGAAGTCTTGAACCGGCACATTAAGTAGGAGAATGAAGCATTGAAAGAACAAAGCAAGCTAGACAAAATTGTCCACGACAACACAATGCTTCACTTGGGTCTTTGGCAGAAAAAGGATAGGAAATTGAAGAAGAAATGTAAGAAATTGAGCAGGGATTTGATTAACTTGAAGTTTAGGTGTTTGGTTAGAAAACCAAGAACAAATTTGGCAGTAAGAGAAAAAAGGAGAAGGTTGGATGTCTTGGCAGAGGCATCTGAGCATATGAACTAAAAAATCGTGATAAATTTTTGGTTGCATGAGGACATGCAACACCTTCACAGTGGGGGTATGTTGAACCTCAAACCTGCACTCATTTACCCATCCTCCCAACAACCTTTTCCTACTCATTTCCTTCTTTTGTCATCATTTCCTTCATCAGCTTGTTCAATTCATTACATTATAGGACTTTTTAACATGATTTGCTAATTGTGCTAATGATTGACTGTTGGTTTAGATTTTTGGTTCAAGTGTTGCAATTCCACAGCTAATACAGGGTTTCCGCAGCCGATCTCTGATTCCGCAGCCGATCCCAGATTCCGCAGCCATTTTCTTGTTTGCTATAATCCAGGTGTCCTTCGGAGGAAAGAACCACATGGGCAAGTTTGTATGACTGTGTACATGGTGCGTGTGCTGTCAGCTCAGCCAAACTGGCCGTCTACACCCCTGGTCAACGTGGAGGTAGCTCTAGTCAAACGACAAGGTTGCAAACGGTGGCACGGCTCTGCGTGTTCAGTTAGAGCACGTAAGTCACAGCTGGCCTCTTCTTTAGCCACGAAGACTGCAGGGGACAAGAATCCAACAACAGATTTATTAAACCATGATGACCGTTCCCTAAATCCGTGCACGGTGCTGCTGAACGTGTCTTTTTCATAACTGTTAGTTAGCTTAGTTTACGCACAGAACAATTTGCGTTCTCGCTATAAATAAAGCATTTCTACACACTGATTAGTTAGCTTTTGGAAGTTAATCTTTTGCTGCTGTAAACTCTGTTTTAAAGACTCTTTTATAAAGCGTTTACGCTCCCCATTGTGTTTTATCATGTGCTGATTTAATACCAAAAGATAATTCTGTTCTTACCTGCATAGTTGATCTTTCAATTGGTTGAAGTGGATGGAGGGCCCATGTTTGCTACAACCATTGTACAGTACCTTTTAAATTTACTTTCCTGCATTTCTTTTTCTTTAATTCACCATGTATATTAATGTACAGTTTTGAATTACGATGCTTTATGTTTATTTACTTTTCATGACTGATCAGTGTGTTTTTACAGCTTTGTTAGGAGCCCGGGACAGTGTGCTTTTCCTTCTTTTTAACACTAGTGGCATCTGAAGTTGTCTTATCTAAACTGCTAACTTTCGCTTCGATTTCCATTAGTTTCCTTGCTTAGTTAGTTTCCTTGCCTAGTTACTTTATCAAGTTTTGTCAAGTTGCTAATCTCTTGATGGTTCTTTTTATCATAATTCATTAACTTTTATGGGACCAAAATATCATTTAATTGCAGCTTGGTTTATTCAGTTTTAGACTCATATTGCTAATTCACTCCTAACTCTTTTTCACATGATCAATTTAGCTAAAGGCAGAATGTTAAGGGAGAATTAAGTAGTGTGATTTGTCACTTAATTTTTGCATTGATTTAGATTCAATAGAAAAGTTAGAGTAGTGTTCTTGCTTTCAGCTGAGTTAATATAGATGTCATTTTCATTCTTATCAGCAGTAAAGGTATTGGACTAGTGCCATTGGTCTTTTTGTTTGATGCTTTACTTTCATTCAAAGCTTTAGTTCCATTTCAAGTTATTGTTCAAGTTTTCTCTTTTAAATTCAAGAATCATTTTAGAAATCACCACATACACACACATTCACTCACTTGTTTATAACTTCATCACATCACATTAGGAAGATAAGTCAGACATAAACTAAAAACGACAAAAAGAACTAGGAAAGGCTGCGTAAGTATATATTGTACACTTCACTTCATTAGCTTATGAGCCCCGGGTTGACAATTTATGATAGCAATTTAGACAACACTAATTGACCAAACATGTACCAGCCTTCTTCCTAACAAATAGTACAGTGGCTCCCCAAGTTAACAGGCTTGGGCAAATATATCCTTTGTCAAGTAACTCCTGAAATTTCATCTTAATTTATGTTAGCTTAGGAATACTCACATGGTAGGGGGATTTTGGCACTAGGACTAATTCTATAGTGAATTTGATGTCCCACTTAGGAGGAAGCCCCCGAATTTCCTCCAAAATATCAAAAAAACCTTAGATAATCAATATGTTTTCTATTCTTTTAATTGAGGTTTCTGTGATCCGTACTATGTATATTGGAATTCTTTTAGAAAAAATTGCATGAGACTTTTTATTCAACGTGTTTCGAACAGTCCAGTGTGGTTATATTATGACTATTTTATCTTTGGCATTGAAGTATCCAACCTACACCACATAAACTTGGAATCCTTTTCTAATGCATTGTCCTAGTTGAGTAGCTATAATGGATCATAACTTGATTGGCTTCCTATTTCCTTGAAATTCACATCATATGCCTTCTTCAGTTAGGAAGTTGATAGTATTTTTCTTGTTGTTAGCCAAGGACCAATGTCCCTCTAAATAGTCCATTCAAATAAAGACATCATAAAATCCTAAGGGAAACATATTCAAGTTTACTTTAATATGTTGTCTCTTTACTTCAATAGGACAATTTTCCACCTTAGGAGTTACTTTTCTTTTAGCCCCAGCAGCCAATTGTACTAACCAGGGGTCTTTAAATTTACTAGTTTGTAACCGACACAACTACTTTATTTTTTGGCTAACATATCTTAAACTAGCCCCTCGATCTATTAAAATGGAAATAACATAGTTAGTTATCTTACCTTCTAGTTCTATCATCGTAGGTTTATATTCCATCTGGTGGTCTTCTAAGGTAGTATTAATCCTTAGTATATTTCTCGCTACCTCTCCCACTGTAGAAGCCTCTTGGAAATTAGCATCCTACTCGATTTTGGCATGTTGGGTGAAATTTTTGTAACAATGGGGTTTCCCACAACCCTAGCACTATAAAGGAGGTTTCTAGGATTGACTAGGTTATGGTCTGCTTGATACTTCTACTTGCTTAGCCTCACTCTCTAATCTAGTCTTTTGTTGAATCCTCCTAGAATATCTATTTTGTTTTCCTTTATGTCCATTTTTTTCTAACAACTTTCACACCCTTGGTAATATGGAAATTTATTTGTCTTTTCTTACTAATATTTCTCCATTTTGCTTCATTTGTTTGTATCAAATGCGCGCCTTCTGAATTTCCTTATCCATTATCTTTGAGTTATCAAACTCCAAACTCTCTTTCATGAATATTGGTAAACTACTAATGAAGTGTTGCACTTTAGCTTTCTCTTCATAAATGTAAGGAACATATCTTAGTAAGGAAGTAAACTTGGTTACAAATTTGTCCATAGACAACTGCCCCAACCTCAGATCATGAAATGCCTTCACTTTTTCATCATAGAATCGTTTTATTAAATATTTATCCTTAAATATTTTTGGAAGTTATCCCATGTTACCTATTCCTCCTCAATTCTCATAACAGACTTAATTTCTTCCCACCATAAGGTGGCCTTGCCTTGAAACTAGTAAATCGTTATTCTAGCCTTTAAATTATTGCCATACTCATAAATTTGTAAGTACTTATTCGTGTTGATTAACGAGGCCTCAGCAACTTCCTCCGCTTCTCCATCAAACGTTGGGGGCTTGATTTTTTCAAACTCTCCTTGCAATTCAATCTTTTGTTTTTTGGACTCCTTCCCACGTATACCATTATCCTATTCTTCTTCATTATCATTCCCCCCCAAGTAACTCTGAATGGTTTTCCCTCTATCAATGTGTTTCATCCATGTTCCTACTATTAGGGTTTGGATTCTAATTCCTATGATTTTGTCTGTTAGAGAGACTCTTCATGATTCTTTCTTGTTCTTGTCTCAATCTCTCATTGGCATCCCTTAAATTAGCCATTTCAGCTCGTAATTGTTGAATAGTTTCTAATAACATTGTATTGGCATTACAGGGCTCTTCTCCCAACTACACCCACATTTTTGGGTTGGCTTCTGCAATAGATACAACACCAGTTCCCAAATTTGGTCATCTTGGTGGTGTAATTCCATCTCTTATCCTCATCATGTTCACTCTCTTTTCAACATTTACACAATTGGTTATTCCATAATTGCCCAAAACATGCCATAGTGTTGAAACGTGGTTCTAATACCACTTGTAACATGTTTCCCCACATAGCAAAAAACAATATTTTTACCAACTCAATTATAATGAAATAAGGTTCACCTAACACATATAAATAATATTACCACATCAGCCTTAATTCTTGTACATGAACAATTTTACCAATAGATTTGTATTGATAAAAAGTTGTACAAATTTGAAACTTCTATGCGTAATGACATGCACTTAAGATTTATCCTGATTACAGCGTGTTAATATGTACATTTTTGGAATTCCTTATAACATGGCTTAACTGTATTGGACACACCCTCAAAATTAAATATTATAAGTGGATACATGTTATGTATGGTAGCCAGTTGGCTTTGTTTCTTTGCCCATCTACCACAGTACCTCATATTCTTCCCAAACCCTAGATTGGTGTACCTATGAATTGCTCCACCGTTGATCTAACCAGGTATTGATCTGACGGTCCCTCACTTTACAAAATGATTTAGGTAACTACCTCCTTTTCCTAGCCTGGATTTCCTCCATTTTCACTTTGCTTGGTGTAGAAAAGAGCTTGCTCAAGGTTTTTGTCTTGTGCACTAGGTAAACTGTTGCAGTTCCCCTATGTTTACTAGCCACTTGATCTCCACAAACTTGGTATAAATTTTCTTTTAAATAAAAGCATGCAATACTCCTCCCTAGGGTTTTCAGATGAGTCGAGCTTGAGACGACATGAGGTTTCTCAGGTACATCGGCTACCCCGTCATCCTTCCAAAGGTGAGAAAGGTAATTTTACATAAATAATCTCTTCCTTCCCTTTGCATGCACTGTGTGCATTATGGTTACTTTGTATCAACCATTTCTCTGACCTATTCATGGTAGGTCATCTCTCGTAATGTTGTACTACGCCAGGTATCTGATGAGATCGTGCTCAAACTCTCAGGTTTATTTTATTTTATTTCATTTTCTTTTCATTATTATCATTTTGAGTTACTTATCTATCATGTACTTCTGGACAGGTGGTTGAATAGGTTGGTTCTCTGAACTTGTTCTAGTCTCTTCTTCTAAACTCTAAGAATTTTGGGAACAGGAGTAATAGGGTTGACCGACTAACTTTTGTGCATTTTCTTCTTTCCGGGTTTCATAAATTATGTTAACTCTTTTTAATAGTTTATGGGTTGGTCACTTCATTTCTTTTATTAGATTTTTTATTTAACGACTAGGGACAAATTATATACTGCAAGCCCAAATATGGCCGCAGAGTGCTACTATATGCTTTCTTGTATTTTTCTAGCACCGTCATGAGAGTTGTTGTCACTTGAGGTTATATGGATATAGAATATGTCTATTGGTGTCATCACCATCTTGGCTTGGTGTATTGACTTAATTAAGTTATGGATGTTCATTTTTGAAATGTATTTTCGTTATTGCCTTTAATTCGTATGATTGTGGGTTCATCAAAAGAAAGGGTTTTTTTGTTCTATTTTTGTATCATTTAATCAGTTCTATGCGGATATTTGAATATGTTACATATAAGTGTAGCTTCTTTCATTTGATGGTTTTGTTTCTGTCTTGGTACTGCTACTAGTCTATCCACTATCTTTTATTTCTTTCCTTCATTAGATTTACGATTCCTCCCCAAGTTATAGGGGCTTTGGTCTTGTTCTTCAACTCCAAAAACTAATGTGAGGTTGCATTGAACCCAGATAGGTCCCTAGGTTGCTGGATAGTCTGGCTCAACTCAAAACCTAAAAACTGGTCTCCAAGAAACCTTCGAAATTTGTTAAGAATCAACTTCTTTGGCTCTATTAGTTAGGAATATTTGTATGGTTAAACATTCACACTTCATATTACTTTATGAGATACATTAAATATGAATATTGGGTATTGAATTATGGCCTCTCTAATAGGTCACAAAATAGGTGGTTTCTGTTCTTATTTACCCCAAAATTTACACATGTAAATATTTTATTAACAATTATACGAATATGTAGCAAATACAGTGAAAAGTCAGTTAAATGAGTGGCTAAGAGACAAAGGCGATGACACAAATCTAAGCCAGCTGGATATTGAGTTTGGAACAGCCCTCAACCTCAATTTCCAAAAATCGAAAATCTCACCTATATGCCTCAAAGATTGGTAAATCAGGAAAAACGAAGAAGAATTTCAATCTTGGCTATCCAAGCAAACACTCCCCACTCTTTTCTTTGATGGAGCAGCCAAGGGAAACCAGGAATGGCTGGAGTAGGAGGACTCATTATAAATATAGAAGAAGCATCTATACACAGGTTTGCATGGGGACTGAGCCACTCCTCAAGCATACAAGCTGAAGCCATGGCTCTATTTCAAGGGATCAAACTGCTTAAAACACTGGGACACTTAGAAGCAGTTGTTTTCGATGATTCCCAGGTCATCATCAATGCAATGGTGACCAACACAAATTTAGCAGATCTTCGACTT
Source organism: Pinus taeda (assembly GCA_000404065.3). Taxonomy (NCBI): domain Eukaryota; kingdom Viridiplantae; phylum Streptophyta; class Pinopsida; order Pinales; family Pinaceae; genus Pinus; species Pinus taeda. The sequence continues at coordinate 11,564 of APFE030596082.1, forward strand.
GCAAGGACAATTACAAGGATTAAAAACATGACAAAGCTCCTAAACTTGAAATTCTTTCATATCCTGAGAAACAACAACAAAGAAGCAGACATAGAGGCAAATAAGGTAGCCCAACTAGGTGCTGGAAATATTCTCAGAGATAATGAAATCTCTTGGGAACCAATTCCCTAAATTTTCTATGTTTTTCTGCCTTTTATTAAGTCATTCTGTATGCATTCATAAGCTCGGGAAATCAGCAACAAGAGTTCATTTTATAAATTGTAAAAAGAGGCAATTCATAAGCATATGCGTCATGTCCCGTTGGTTGGAGAGATGCCAAGAAACTAGTTTCACTTTTTGTAACCGGAATTATGGCTTTTTGCCAAATACTTAATGAAATCTCATAACCGTTTCTGTAATTAAAAAAAAAAAAAAAAAAAAAAAAAAAAAAAAAAAAAAAACAATCATACGAATATGCAAACAAGACTCGCTGTAACTTAATAGTGATTTTTTTCCAATCAGTAATGTGAATGCGTTTTTTAAAAGGAAATTAATAGATTTACATCACTTCCATTTTTTTCTAGGAACAAAATTATTCCTTCAAACACAATGTACTTTATGACCACTTCTTCTACTCAATAGAAGTCTACCGATGCATATTTACTTAAATGTTGTCTTTTTTTTTTTACTGATTGAAAATTTTACCAGAAGAGGCTACAACTACCAACCGTTGAGAATGGAAATTACACCCATTATCCCCCTGAGCCTTTTCACTTCCAAATCAACAACTTAGACAATGTTTTACTGGTTAATGTTCTCAGGCATCAAGACCACTTAGTCTAGCCTAGAAGTCAAAACCTTAACCAGACTTAGGGCTTCCACTATCTCCCAATCCAGCTCAAGATCACCCTACATGCAGCGTATTGGCATACCTCTTTCTTTCTTCTCTCATATGCCTAACTTTCTCCTCCTGCCTTAGCTCTTTTTCCCACTAAGATGTTTTATCTCTAGGGTGAAAGAGAAAAGGTAACTTTTGATAATTGTCTAGTCCTTTTGGCCCCTTAATGGCTCTTCCTCATATGCCTAATCTTCCCAATAAGCTACTTATTCAATCTTATATTTCAAAGAAACATGGGACTAGGCATTATTTTTTAGGGCTCTATTGAGTAGGTTCTTTTACTATAGTTGGGTCCAATGTATTTTTTATGACTTATGCTTCTTCTTGTCCATTTTTTTCTTCTTTCTTGTCCTTTTCCTTATCATGTGGTTCTTCTTCCTTAAAAAGGGTATAATGTTCTTTCTAGGTGTCTTCTCACCATTTGTGCCTCCGGTGATTTTTTTGGGTTGTTTGAGTATTGGCGGTTTCCATGGCTCTGTGGTAGTTTTTAAATGTTTCTCTATCTCATAATATGTTTAGCACCTAAAGGAAATATTCTCATAATCGAGAATTTGAACACACAGGTAATTTGTGCTAGTCAAATTTAGGTTTCCTAGAAAGCCTTTATTGAAATCCATATCCACACACATACAAGCATATATGGGGTTGAGATAATATTTTGTTTCTAGGTTGTGGCAATGGAAGACTCTAATTACATCCCCATTAGCCTTAAGCAAAGAGAGATTCCATAGATGCAAAGACATATTTGGAAGTTTGACCCAAACAAGAGCAAAATAAATTGAAGCTATAAGAAGATCGAATAAGGGGAACCATGGATGCATAAAAATCCCCACGCTCCCTCAAAACCTGGGATCATTATTGAAAATAGCATTCTTTTCATTAAATGTTTTGAACATCACCACAAAAAATCCAAGGATCAGAAGATAAATATTAAATTCATCGGATAGAAGGGGTTTCTAGTTCTTTGAGATCCACTGATGGAGGTCAACTAAACGATCCCAGATTCTATTGAATTTGCAAACTAAACCTATTTTCAAAAAACATGGCACACCATTAATAGCTTCTACTCCTAATGAAATTGTGATCACGGAGTCTTCATGGACAACCTAAATGAGAGGAAGAGAACTAGATCTAGAGCTAACTACATCTTTGAAAGAGAGAGAATTATTACTAGAAGAAGGGGCACTTTCAAGCAGCCTATCACCCTGGGAACCGAAGAAAATGAAGAAGTCTAAGAGAGACATCCAAATCGAGAATCTGAAATAATAAATCATGCAGGAACCACTATCAACAAGGGATTCAATCAGAGAGAGTGGATAGACGAGAGCAACTGACTAAGGAACCCAAGTTTAAGAATTGATTAAAAATTATCGAACCCAACACTAAAGGCTCAAATTTCATCCTTTTTCATATATATGTATTAACTCTTTTTAAAATAAAAATAAAATATACGTGAAAACATGATCACCTCTATACCATGTTATGCACTAATGAATGTTGTTTCTATATAAGTTTGAAATAAAACGTTTGAATATTAGTGAAACTATGTTAACATTGAATTAAAAACTTCACTGTAACATAACATTATGGTAACATTCAATTAAGCGGAAATTTTAAAAAAAGGCGTGAATTGGAGAGGCATTACATCATGCAAACTCACATCCATGTTAATCTCCTATTTAGAGAAAAATCCATTAAAATACCCATTAAAGTTATCTTGTGGTATCCAACCGAAACTTATTTTCAAGTATTTGTAAATAAAGATTTTATATATAATGAAACCAAGTGATACTATTTTCTCTTACTTTTTATCCATTTTATTCGTTCATGGATATTTGATTCTTTCTAGATATTCATCCTTGGATGTTCATAAGAATATTTACTAATGGTTTGTAATTGAAAATATCATTTCTCCGAGTTATTCTTTTATATTGCATTTCACGAATGTCGTTGATTCTATTATATTCTTATTCCTGGACAGTAAGGATGAGAGTCTATACTTTCTTAGAGTTCTGGTATATTTCTTCCTCTCTTTTTTTGAAATGAATATATAGTTAAGAATCTTCTTTTAATATCTTGTTTTGTTTTGTAGTTATGTTTTTTAAATATACTAAAATATTTTATTCTCTTTTTTCTAAGTTTTAATTATTATTAAAAAGCCACTGCATCATCTAATTTTATTCAATTTTTAATTTTAAATGAATATGTAATTATGAATTTTCATTTAATATCTTATTTTGTATCTATATTTTTTTAATATAACTAATTTTTTTTTTTAAGTTTTATATAGTATTAAAAGACAAGTGCCATATGATTTTATTCAAAATTTTTAGTTGAAAATTTTACTTTTAGTTGAAACTAAAGGATTAATTTTTGGATTACAATTTTTCATATATTTTTATGGTTTAACATTTTTCTATCATCTCTTTTTAAAATTAAAAAGTATCGACTTTTTTCAAAACTTTAATATATTAAAAATAAAATAATAATATAACATTATATATATAAAAGAGATGTTGTAACTATAAACTTGTGGAGAGGAGAAATATATTGCAGAGCTTACATGGCAAAAAGTTTGAATGATAAATAAACAAATCTAATGCAAATTCGGAACTTCTATATCCAACTTACAGCAGCGATATCAGCATAGTATATTCATTAATATATTTGAGGTGGCCCAGCCCGGTTACGGATATATTCATTAATATATTTGAGGTGGCCCAGGCCGGATACGGATAAAGGAACAAAAGCGTTGACGCATCTTCCTCCTTTAACGCATCTATTCCCATGATTTTTCATGCCAAATGCGGTGCATCTTCTTGGGTCTGACTTGTCCTGTATTACTTCAAATATTTCCACCACCATCCTTCTGTTAGTCCGCCCACACAGTACTAAACATGTTGGTACTGGATACAGGCTGCAACCTATATTCCATTCTTTGTTTAATATGTTAGCCATGGATTATGAATGAGTAATCTGCATCCTGAGGTTTGAAATTCCAGGCCTGAGGATGCAGCTTACTTATTCTTTACCCATGATTGAATGGTAATGTATACTAGACGGTGTCTGGGCTATAATATCAAACATTTAGTTTCATATTAGTAACTGTAGTTGTAAAGGTTTTGATCAGCAAGGTCTACCGTCATTTAGGTATTCTAGTTATCTTAACTTCGATATGCTATATCATACCTAGTTTTTTCTTTATGGGTCCATGTAGAAGTTTTTTTTTAATGGTTATTTGTTTCTGTAACTATTTTTGTTATTAGTGTTTTTAGTTGTTTTTTTAGTTAAAAAATCATTTTTAGAGTAGCTCTCAAATTTACATAGTCTTACTTAACCAAAAGATATTGGACCAAACTTCTCCGCATTACTATCCTACCAAACTTCCCCACATAACTATTAAACCACAACCTTGTACTGCCTACCTTCTTAATTAATAGCTAATTTTTATTGATTATGAATACGTAATGAGAACCTGGCAACGACTCTTCTGTTAACGAATTATGCGATGCAGGAATTATGCGAAGCTCCTGCAGGAGGTTAATATCGAAGAATAAACTTCATTTTCATTTAATGGCTTCTGTTGTTGTTATGTAACTAGTCCTCACATCTGTGTTGATTGCATATCATCCATATCTTATATATCGAAGGCATGCTATTTATTCAGTTTACCTTCATACACAAACCTTGAATGTTATAGTTCCATGGTCTAATGTGAAATGTATCTTGCATCAGTTGTGAAGAATTTAAAAAAAAAAAATCCCTCAATATGCGAGTTTTTATAGTTAGAAATAGTGTTCTCAATCGATCGCTTTTAGAAAGAAATAACTGTGTACACTGTAGACTGCTATTTCCAAAAACAGTTAATATACCATTCAATGTTTTTCATTCATGATATCCTTGATACAGGACTTTTGAAGACCTTTGTACAAAGTTTCTAGAAGTGGTGTTTTCAAAACCTAGTTTCAAAGCCATATTTTATATTGCATTTGGTCACTTCACAAGCCACTCGTATATTTTTTTTTTTGGAAATAGTACTGCGTGTTGAAATATGGCAAATCCTATTTCCAACTCCACTGCATTATAAATGTAGTCTGACATGCAAGGGGAATAGGGGTTGCTTTGTATTTATATTTTCGTTCAATTCGACTTTCTCATGTTAGAGCAAGGCAACCCCTATTCCCTTGCATGTCAGACAGCATTATAATGCAGTGGAGTTGGAAATAGGATTTGCGGTTGAAATATTACTAATTTTTTTGGAAATATCACTCAATTTTAGCATAAGATTTGTAATGTGAAGTTGCACTCGATATAATCATAACTGTCATGGTACTTCTACTTTCTAAAGTGGTTGATCAGGTGCCTAAAACCAACATTATAGCTCACTTCTACCTGATTGCAGTTTTTAGACATTTATCATTCCTGGCCTTCAAGACCAATATCATAATGAAGAAAGTGGTCAATCTTTCATATGAAGTAGTGTGCTACTGGTTCATCTTTCCAATATATCCAAGGTGCCGAAGAATATGGGCTTGAATTCCCTTCCGCTTATTAATGAAAGAATTAATTTTATTCTTTCAAGCATCTAAATATGGTCGTCTTCCAAGTTCATTTAAATATTGTTGTATTCGAACTTGTTATTACTTTGCATTCACAATTATTGTATTAGTATGGTAAAAAATTTGTGTGAAATGTTTTGTAAGTTTGGTTAAGTGAAATTCCATATCATGGTAGTGAAAAAATAGATAAATTATAAATTATAATTAATGATAATTTAAATGTATTTAAATTTGTAAGGCTTGGCAAAACATTTCTTATTCATAGAGTCAAGTCACAGTTATCACTTTAACGCATGGTATTTACTGTGATGTAGTCTATTTAAAAGTACGTTGTTTTTGGGCAAAGAATGGTATATTTAGTTTCTTTTTCTCTATTGGTTTCAAAGGTAAAACATGGTGTCCATATACAAGTAGTTATTTATGAGGTATTCCTATTTTATTTCTCCCACTTTTCAAGATGGATGCCTTTGTAAAGTAGGAGTTGGAAAAGCCGAATAGAATAGAAAATGAAAGAAAGTAGTGGAGGCAAAGGAAGGAAAACATACGAATATAACATTGCCCTATATTCGAATGTATATTTCGTAGTCTTATGCTGGGCCATGATACCATGTCCGTCGCACGCAATATTAAACATATGAGTACAGGCTGCAAGCTATATAATATATATAATAATATATATATAAATATATATATTAACATTCCAGATTAATATTTTCTCCCGGGATTATGAATGTGTTATCTGCATCGTGAGGTTTGAATTCCATGCCTAGGGATGTAGGTTATATGAGAAAGCAAAGAGACTCAACTCATAAACACAGCATTAAATTGAGAACTCCACAACTTGCTTTTATTGGTTGATTAAACATGTATTTATACAGGATGGAGAAGTGTTTGGAGATCGATTTGGGGGGTGGCTTCTTCAGGAAGCTTGCCCATTTTCAATGAATTCCAGAACCTACATTAAAATCACTGTTGAATGTTGGTGGCAGGTAGTTGAAATTACTTCTAGTTCCTTCCAACACTCCCCATTAATTCCAACTATATAACAAACATACTCTTAACTGATATGCGTGATGGTATAAGTCTCATCTAGGCTTACAACATAATTTGAATTTTCATGCACAACTTACTTCTACACATTTCAAATTTAGCCTTTCCAAGAGGCTTGATGAATATGTCAGCCACATTTTCATTTGTATTACAATATGATAAGTCAATTTCTTTTGATTGCAATTTTTCTCTTACAAAATGATGTTGTGTGTCAATGTGTTTTGTCCTTGCATGATATATAGGATTTTTTGCCAATTTGATAGTGCTTTGATTGTCACATCTGATTACTATAGGTGCTTGTTGTGTTTCTCCAACATCTTCAAGTATCCTCCTAAGCCATATTGCTTCACAGGTAGCAATGCATAATGCTTTATACTGACAATGAAACAATTGGTTGTTTCTCACTGCTCCATGATATTGGTCCTGAACCAATATTGAACACCTATCCAGTAGTAGATTTACTATCATCTATATATACAGCCCAGTAAGAATCAAAATAACCAGTTCAACATCAAATTCATTAGTGTACATAATACCAAAATTAAGTGTTCCTTTCAAATATCGAAGGACTTTCTTTGCTGCTTTCCAATGGCTTTCACAAGGCTTAGCGATGAACTAACTAAGTATGGTGACAGAATATGCTATATTTGGCCTGGTAGTGGTGAAATAGTTCAGACTTCCCACCAGTTGATGGTACATAGTTCCATTCTCCTCTTTGGTTCCATCATCACTGCAAAATTTGACATTTTGTTCTAAAGGAGTAGATGATATCGAAGGACTTTCTTTGTTGCTTTCCAATGGCTTTCACAAGGCTTAGCCATGAACTGACTAAGTATGGTGACAAAATATGCTAGCCTGGTAGTGGTGAAATAGTTCAGACTTCCCACCAGTTGATGGTACATAGCTCCATTCGCCTCTTTGGTTCCATCATCACTGCACAATTTGACATTCTATTCTAAAGGAGTAGATGTTGCCTTGCATTCAATCATATTGAATCTTTTAAGGATTTCCCTTGTATATTTGCTTTGTGTGATTAGTGTCTTACCAAGTTCCCTCCAAAATTCAAGACCTAAACAATAATGCAATTCACCAAGATCCTTCATCTCAAATACATGTGACAACTGATTTTTAATTTCTTCAATCAACTTGCATGCATTTCCTATTATGATAAGATCATCAACATATACAGATATTAAAGCAACATTCTTGCCTTTATCTTCCTTGATGTACAAGTTAGGATCATTTTTGCTTCTTATAAAACCTTTCTCATAAAAGAAAGAATCAATTTTCTCATACCATGATCTTGGTGCTTGTTTTAAGCCATATAAAGCTTTCTTTAACCTGCAAACCAGATGCTCCTGTCCCTGTTTTACAAACCCTTCAGGCTGAACTAAATAAACTTCTTCTTTTAACTCACCATTCAAAAATGCAGATTTGACATCTAACTGATGCATTTTCCAATTATATTTTGTAGCTAATGCAATCATAATTCTAATTGTGTTCAACTTGGCTATAGGTGCAAAAGTATCTTCATAATCAATTCCCTCCTTTTGTGAATATCCTTTTGAAACCAATCTAGCTTTATGTTTATCAATACTTCCATCAGCATTAAATTTAGATTTATAAAGCCATTTGCATCCTATGGGAACTTTGTTTTTAGGCAATTCTGTTAATTCCCATGTGTCATTCTTCATTATAGAGTTATATTCTTCATTCATTGCATCTCTCCATTCTTCATATTCTTTAGCTTCCTCATAGCTTGAAGGTTCTACAACATTCATAACAAGAGACATTAATGCATAATCTTTATACTTTATAGGTACCTGACTTTGACGTGATGACCTTCTTGGAGTTTTACTACTTTCATCTTTCTTTTGGCTTTGTAGAGTCTCCTCTCCTCTCTTTGGAGTGTCATGACTGCTTGATGCTACTTGCTCTTGAACTTGTACATGTTCCTGTGCTTGTTCCTGTTCTTGTTCAACACTTGTATCTAATTTGACATAATCATCAATATCATGCCATACACTAGTATTATTTATTTTATCACCTTCATTTGCATTCTCATGAAACACCACATCCCTACTTGCAAGCAGAGTATGAGTACTGGGACCAAACAACGTGTATGCTTTCTGATTATCACAATAACCAATAAATATGCACTTAATTGACTTTGCATCAAGTTTTCTTCTTTCATCTTTAGGAATATGAGAAAATGCCTTGCAACCAAAAACTCTTAAATGACTCACTTTTGGTTTGTACCCATAAAATGCTTCAAAAGGTGTTTTAAGCTCTAAACTTTTAGTTGGACACCTATCTTTCAAATAAACAACAGTATCAATGGCTTCAACCCAAAAAACATTAGAGATATTTTTACCTTGAAGCATACTACGTGCACATTCAACTAGTGTTCTGTTTTTCCTCTCAGCAACTCCATTTTGCTAAGGTGTATGTGGCACTGTAAATTGTTGTAGAATCCCATTGCTTTTACAATATTGATTAAATTTTCTTGATTTGAATTCTCCCCCCGATCAAATCTCAAAATTTTCATGTAATTACCAGTTTGTTTTTCTACCATACTCTTAAATTCTTTAAAATACTCAAAAATATCACTCTTCTTTCTTATGAAATAAACCCATGTATAACTAGATCTATCATCCACAAAAATAAGAAAATACCATGCTCCACCAATAGATCTAGTTTTCATAGGTCCACATAAATCAGTATGAATTAGTTCAAGTATTTCCCTTTGCCTTTTTTCTTTATGTATAGGAAATTCCTCCCTATGTTGCTTGCCAAGTACACATGCTTCACATTCAACATGATCATTCTTCAAGATAGGAAGACATTCAACCATTGTGTTCTTTTGAAGTAGCATAAAATCTTTGTGATTTAGATGCCGATACCTTTGATGCCATAATTCTACTGTTGATATTGTTGTAGATGCCAACACTTGATGACTTTTCATGGTCACATCCAACTTATACAAGCCTCCAACTCTGGTTCCTGTGGCAATAACCTTGTACTTATCTTGAATGTCTTTCACTACACACTATGCTTTAACAAATTCCGCCTTCAAATCTTGGTCAGTAATAGTAGAAACAGAAATTAAATTCTTTTTTATACCAGGAACATACATCACATTATGGATCTGTCTCTCTTGTCCATTAGGCAAATTCACACCTATTACTCTATAACCTTGAACTTTAAGTGATCTGTTATCTCCTAGACAAACATATGTTCCATCAATGTTTTCATGATATTCATCAAACCATTCTTTATTACAAGACATATGGAGTGATGCATCAGAATCAACGAACCAAGCATTTTCATCATCATTTTCCACAAACAATGCAGCATCAGAAACAAACAATTTAAGATTTTTAAATCCATCACTCATTGAGGTATATATGTCCACAAAATTTCCATTATGCCTTCTGTTTCTTTGCCTAGACTCATTATATTTCCTTTTATAACAATCTTTAGAATGATGCTCAGGTTTGCCACAATAATAACAATCATCATTTCTTTTATCATGCATTGGAAATTTAGACTGTGTCATACCTTTTTGTTTTGCTTGAAACTTGCCTCCTTTGTTCTTGTCCCATGGCTTGCCTCTGTATGGATATTTTCCCTTGGCTACCAATGCCAAATATGAACTACTAGAGCCCAAATTAAAGCTCTTCATCCTCTCCTCCTCTTGTAGAAGAATTCTTGTCAATTCATCAAATGTAGGGGGTTTCTCTCTAGCTGCAAGACTTGAAACAAAAAATTGATAATCTTTCACTAAGCCATTTAATGTGATGGTGACTAAGTCAGTACTAGACACCTTTTCACCAATATCTCCTAACTTGTCACTTAAATCTTTGACACGAGATATGAAATTGCTTATATTTTCATTTGCTTCCATTTTTACAGATAAAAGCTTAGTCTTCAAAAACAAGATCCGATTTGTATTAGTTGTTTCATACAAACCCTTCAACGTATCCCATGTTTCTTTTGATGTCTTGCAATCTCTTATGTGAGGAATAATGTTGTCCTTTATGGACATACGTAGCAACACCTTTGATTTTGTCTCCCTTCTCTCCCAATCTGGAATAGAACCTGCAACAGTGGATTTGGGCTCATCCCCACTCACAATGGACCACAAATTATTACCTTCTAAAATATTCATTAACTTGAATTTCCAATTCACATAATTTCCTCCATCAAGTTTGGTGGATTCATTTAAATAAGTATCAAGCAACAAGTTTGCCATGATGAAAAAAAAACTTTCTCCAATCACCAAAATGCCACCAAATCTAAATCCAAATACACCAAATTTCACGAAATCTCATAAAACTTTCCACCACACATGCACTCCAACTTTTTATTTTTTTTTAGAACTTCACAAAAGCAGTTAAATTGGATGGATGGAATTTCAACTGATACACAAACCTCAAGTATAGTTACAGTCTTATAAAAATCAAATTCTTCAATCTTAGTCCAGTTACAGTTATATATAAAAATGCAGCAACACAATCTTCAAAGAAAAAGCACAAATAATATAATTGTTCTGTCCAAATTTGTTGAGCAGCACCCAATGCAGTATATGTCTCTGCGCCACAATAAAGACAAACAAGAGAGAATTAAACACAAATTACTGTTATCCCACATACATTGATGGAGGATCTGACCTGCCCTGTTCCATTTTTTTCCTCACACCTTCTGGACATCGGGGATCTCCACAGGATATCTATCAATGCAGTCCAGCCATGGATTCTTTATGGATCGTTTCACAATCCTCAGAGTCTTCCACGCAGCACTGTTGCACTTGAATCCAAACCCAAATGCAATCTCAACTGATCTCTTTTTAAGAAACTTCACACTCTCAAGCTCACACACAACCAACTCTTCCAATCTTTGTCTGCAGTCTCTTTGCAGCAACACTTCACTGGCACACCCTTACACTTTTTCAGCAACTTCGGTTGCACCAAAACTGTCACGGCCGTGTGTTCGATCCACGATCACCGCACCACTTGCAACAAAACACTCTTAACACTTTTCACACAATGATCCCCTACTATGTTCGTTCTGAACAAAAACTCACCCACTCAATGTTGAACCTCGCTCCTTGCTCTGATACGATATCAGAGAGCAAAGAGACTCAACCCATAAACACAGCACTGAACTGAGAACTCCACAACTTGCTTCCATTGTTTGATTAAACATGTATTTAGACAGGACGGAGAAGCTTCTGGAGATCGATTCAGGCGGTGGCTTCTTCAGGAAGCTTTCCCATTTTCAACGAATTCTAGAACCTGCATTAAAATCACTATTGAATGTTGGTGGCGGGTAGTTGCAATTGCTTCTAGTTCCTTCCAACAAGTTACCTATACATTAACCATGATTTAGGTTACCTATATATTAACCATGATTTAATAGAACTGTATATCTAACAATGTCTAAGTCATAATATCAGATATTTCAATCATCTATCTATGGTTATAAAGGTTAAGATCACGCGGATCTACATTCTTTGAAGTATTATAATTATCTTCACATTTTGCGTGGCAATCGATATGTTGTGGCTTACCAAGTAGATCTATCTACAGGGCAAGATGAGAAGTTTTATGTGACTTAAATTTGTAATTCTATACATGTTAAATTGTTTTGGGGTAGGATGGAAAAATTCCTGCTGTCCAATATGTTTTGCAATTCTAAAATTGTATGGCTTTTGTTTGAATTTACAAAGCATAATGTTTACCTAAAGATATAAGATGGAATTAAGATTAAGAAGAGAACTTATAAAAGTTTCAATTTTTTTTGGCCTACACTAATTCAGATTTATTAGAAAAAAAAAGTCTTTTAATAAAACAATTACAATTATGTTATTTAAAAAAGAGATAGTTATAAACTTAGAGATCTTATAATATGTAAAATTAGGAAATTAAGAAATAAAAATATATATATATAGTTAAAAATAAGTGCAATCCATAAAAAAAATTAAAAAATAAATGTCATTTAGTATTATATATATATATAATAATAAAATTAATTAATATAACTAATATTAAAAAAATTATAATAAAAATACACTTATGGAAAACCACATTTAAGTGTTTACATTAAATATATGAAGAGAATAAATGTTGTTGAAAATAAGTATAAAAATAATAAATAAATAAATAAAAGCAAAAAAACAAAAAACCAAAACAAAAAAAATAAATTGAAATCTCTCTATTATACTAAATAAAATAATAATTCATATAATTATATATTTAAAAAGTTAAAACTTGTGGTTCATATGTTTATATATACATATGAATGATCACATAAAAAAAATTAGGTAAATGTATTTTTGTTAGAGATTGTAAAGAAAAGATTTTAAGTAAATATTCTTTTAATAGGTAGTCTTTTTAAACCCGAATATCATATTTTCTATGTTTGTTGAAATTGAAGAATGGAAATTTCATATTCTAGTCATTAAGCTTAATGAAGATGATGATAAAAGAGATGTGTACAATTCAACACTTCATCTTAAGGTGAAGTACACAACTCACCAACATTTTGAAAGAAATTTGAGTATCTATTTAAATATCTATAAAAAAAAAGAATACAATAATGTCATTGGTTCTAAGTGGGCATATAGAATCCACTCTAAATTTCAATTGAAATATTGAGAAATATAAAGATAGATTCATAGATGAAGGATATTGTTAAGTACATGATTTTCTTTAGGGGTCCCATCTGAAGCGAATAGGAGAGGAAATGGAGTCGTGGATGGGAACACTGGTGTGACCTAAACCTGACACAGGGTACGGTCTCTTTAGTACAGCTGGTACTACACATCTACACTAGGCTAGGCCTGTTCCCAAGAGGCATTTGGATCCACTCTGTTTCACTCCTCTCGTTCAATGTGTGCCTTCCTTACTCCCTGCGACCATGACTGAACCCTACCGTTTATTGGTTGTTCGCAGCTGTTGGTCCCCTACTGTGACAGTTACTCTAGAAAATGGTGGAAGCTGGCGTAACCCTCGGGGAAACAATGGAGATAGAACTAATAGACTATTCTGAGGACCCCCTCAAAGGTATATCCATTTTCGATAGGCACACAAGCTCTGAGGTTTTCTTCCCTTTCAATAGAGAATTAACTTAAGTCATTTCTCTGCTCCTATCACTCACGGGTCCATTCAATGCAATCATCGATCTACCTGAAGTGTCGCCCTCTTGGCCACCCTCTAACGTTCCTCCCCTAATGCTTATCTCCCATCATTTCGTGGCTAGGAACACAAACACAACTCCAGTGGCTGGTTCATATAGACTCTCATCCCTCCAACCCTCTGCCAGCTCACATTATGCCTCTCAGTCTCACCAGGGAGTGTCTCTGCCCCTTCTAACTCCCATCATTTCAACCTCAGCTCCTGTTCCCCCTTCTGGCTATTACACGAATGTCCCCCATCTCTTAGACGCCTTCCCTGCTGGCCCTTACCTAACTCCCCCAAACCCTAACCATAATCACGCTAACCCTAATTTCGACGAAGCTCAAGGGTGCACAGAGGCTGCGAAACTGTGATCTGGAAAGAGGTTAAGGTTAAGGTGTGTTAAACCCAAGGTGCAAGAGGTTTTCATTAACTAGGAAGAGGACTTCCAGTGGTACGATACCATGGACATGGCTGCGACAGTCCTAGTGGACAAAGTTAGGGAATGGAACTACTCTGCGGCAAGACTAAAACAATGGGTTGCAGAAATATGGGGCCAATATTTGGCTGATTTTCCTTTCGTACAGACCTTTGTCTGTGGTTTGTTTTCTCTGATATTTGTGTGAGCAGAACATACAAATTGGTTATTGTCCTCCTTCTGGCATATTGAGCAGGCCTCGATAATGCTAAGGAGGTGGAGTTCGCTTTTTTACCCAAACAAAGAACAGCTTGGGGCTAGGCCAATATGGATATTGCCTCCCACGTCTGTCGCTTCAATTCTGGACTGAGGACATCTTCAGAAGAATTGGAAACTCCCTCGACACCTTCTTAGATTATGATAGATCATACCTCTCCACTGGGGTTATGGCCTCTGCACGGATCTTGGTACATTATAGGAGCAAGTCACCCTGCATTGGAGGAACTACAATTGAACCTAGATCCTTGATTATGAGGGGGACCCCTTTCGATGCAGACAATGCCACAGAGTTGGTCACCTCTACAAAGACTACCCTCTTCTAGGGAAATAAAAGACTGGGAACAAATGGAATTCATCTCCCTCAATAAAAACTTAGACACAGGTGGACCACTCAGAGGGCGCAGAGCATACAGAAAGTGAAGCGATTGGATCCATGCCAGTTTCGACAACACCAAAGAGGCATGGGAAAACACCTCTCCGACATCCTTCACCTCCATTGACCAAGTCTAAGGTGGCCGTTGGAACCACGTTATCTTCAGGTATGTCAAATTCTGAACCTTGCTCTACAACATTTACAATTTCTTCGGCATATAATGATAAAGCTATGGGACCCCATCAGAGCCTTATTACCTTGCCATCCCACCCCAATCACCTTGAATTTCCCCTAATTCCCCCTCCTCCTACTATATCATGTATCCCCCCTTCTTTTCCAGAGGAGGTGCCATCTGAATTGAATCCTAGAATTGATCCCATTCCCCATCGTTACCACCTTCACTCACATTCTCGGTCCCAGGCACCTAATGTTATCGACATTGGTCTAGTACCTTCCCCCACCTCTTCGAAACTCCCTCAAGGTAGACTATCCTCCTTGTAAAAAGCTAAATCATAGGCAAGAATGGAGATTTCCATGGGGAGACAACTTACTCTTGACAAGATCCTTAGAGCACAGAATCCCATGGAACCGTCTCCCCCATGAAGGTCCTCTCTTTCAACTACAGAGGGATTGCTAATCCTGAGAAAAACCTAGCACTTCGAAGGCTCCTCTAGACTGAACTGACCGATATAGTCTTATCAAAAGAAACTCTGGGTGTTGCCAATGCCATATCCCCTCTTCTGGAATCCATGCTTCCTAGATGGTACTTCCAAGGCATAGATGTAAATGGTTGCTTTGGTGGCATTGCCCTAGGATATAATCCACACTCAATAAAGTTGATCAGCACCTAGGGTGGCATTGGATTTATAGGGGCAGATACCTTCTCTACTAAACTGGGAACTGATATTAGACTGATAAATGTCTACAGACCCTGCCACCATCGAGAGGACTTATGTGAGCTTCTTCAAGCATCCAATATCCTACAACTAGATAACATCATTATGGGTGGGGACCTTAACTTCTCTCTTGGTTTTTCTATCATGGGGGCACCGTGCCCAAGTCAATCGTCTATCAACCTTCTTCGAACACCTCCTAGAAACCCACAGTTACATCGACATCCCCTCTGCTAAGTTAGTCCCGACTTGGAGGAACAGAAGATGTGGGGAGAATAGTCTTGCCAAAAGGCTCGTTCTCTTCCTCATTAAGGAGCGATTCTTGGAGAGAGGATATACATACCACTAGTGGGTTGGCTTGGGAGGATTATCAGACCACTTAGTGATATACCTAGATATTCGTGGAGAAATAAGAAAACCACGAGCCCCCTTCAAATTCAACTCCAACTGGTTGAAGGATAATTCCTATATCTGCCTAGTCATAAACTTTTGGGAGGCCCACCCACCTACTGACAAAAGGAACATCATTGATGGTTTCGTCGACAACCTAAAAGAACTAAAGAAGCTATCAAAGATTTGGGCTCATAACAAGAGGGTACATGAAGAACAAAATCTAAGAGACAATGAATTATAAATTGTTGATATGGAGGATGAATGTGAGGGACTCTTCCCAACAAATGATCATAGGGATAAGCTTACCGCCTTAATAACCAAGAGGGGGAACATCCTTAAAGAAAGGGAGGAAACATGGAGATTAAGAAGCAGAGCAATATGTCTGAAGGAGGGAGATGACAACTCAAAATTCTTCCATAAATTTGTAAATGGAAGAAAAGCAATCAACATTATCTGTAAATTGACAAATGAGTAGGATATTGAGGTGGAAACCTTCCCTCAATTGGCCACACTCGCTACCTCACATTTCAAACAGGTCTATTAGGCTCCTCCCACTGCCACCCTAGAAGAGGTCATAAGAGTAGCACAACTCTTTCCTCGGTTCGTCGATCATGAGGATTCTATGGATCTGAATAGAGAAGTCACTCTTGGGGAACTGGAGGCCACCCTAAAATCGTTTAAAAGGGACAAGAGCCCTGGTCCAGATGGATGGTCAATGGAGTTTTATTTGCCTTTTTTTTATATCCTAGGAGAATATTTACTCAAGGTCATCAAGGAATGCAGGTTATCTGGGCAAATGCATGGGGCCATTAAATCCACTTTCATTGCCCTCATTCCCAAATTAGACAACCCATTAACTTTCAATGATTTTCGGTCCATATCCATGTGCAACTGCATATACAAAATCATCTCCAAAATCATTGCAAATCACCTCCGTCCCATTCTTTCCACCCACATCTCCTCCGAACAATTTTCCTTCCTGGAAGATCGACAGATACATGAAGCTATAAGAACGACCCAAGAAGTAATACACTCAATATAGACAAAGAAGATTAAAGGTATGATCCTCAAAGTTGATCTATCTAAGGCATTTGATCGGGTAAGTTGGTTATATATCACAATGCTCCTAACACATTTAGAATTTCATATCGGAGTTATAAAATGGATAACGAGTTGCATCACTAATATATCCCTTAGTGTCCTGATAAATGGGGCTGCTTTTCCTTTCTTTCACTCTGAAAAAGGACTCAGGCAAGGATGCCTCTTATCATCCCTACTCTTCCTACTAGTTATGGAAGGGCTCAGCAAACTTATTAATGATATGCATCTCAAAGGTAGGCTTATGGGAATTAGGATCACGGACAGATGCATGATAACACACCTCCTCTTTGTGGACGATGTGTTAATATTCCTCAATGGGGGAATAGGAGATCTGACTACAATACATCACTCTATCAACCTATTCCAAAATGCAACTGGCATTGCTATTAATAACTCAAAATCCACCCTCACTATATCTGACTGCTCCCCCCATGAGATTCAGTTTGCACTACAAAGGTTTCCTTTCACCTTGTTACAGCTGGATGAAGGCCTCCGATACCTGGGGTATAGGCTAAAGCCACTCGGCTATAAAATAGTTGAATGGACATGGTTGATCTCTAAACTAGAAAGGAGACTTAATATATGGTATCACAAGTATCTCTCCAGAGCTGGAAGACTAGTGCTTATCAAAGTTGTTCTTGAGGCCACCCCGGTGTACTGGATGTCACTAGCTTGGATACCAAGAGGCATCCTTACAAGATTACAAAATATATGTAGTAGATTCCTTTGGAAAGGCAAACAAACAGGGAGGATTTTTGCATGGGAAAAATGGGATCTAATGTCCATACCAAATATATGGGGAGGCTAGGGCATTAAAAAATTGGAAGATTTCTCCACAACACTAGTAGCCAAGCTAGAATGGCAATTAATCACTTCTAGCAGTCTCTAAACAAAAATAGCCTCCTCAAAATACATTGATCTATTAAGGCCAATGGATTGGATGAGACAGACAAGCTGGAAAAAAACAGGGATCTCAAACATTTGGAAAGCGATACTGAAATCATTGTCATTGATCTGTGACAGGCTTACCTAGAGAATTCATGATGGGACATCTGCTCGAATCGGCCTTGACCCTTGGATAGGATGTGGGAATGCACATTTATTACCAAAAGGACTAATACAACACCTCAAAGAGTCTGGCATCACCCACATTAGTCACATTGCTGACCTAGAGAGATCTACCTTCCTACATCAAGCTTGGAAATCTACCCATAGCCTGCACATACCTGATCAATGGCACCACCATTCGATAGCTTACACAGTGGCTCTAACTAAATCTCATATCTGAATCTTGGAAGGGGAGGATGAGATTATATGGGCAATTGCAAAAAATGTTCGGTACTCTCCCAAAGAGGGATATCTTCACCCTGCCAATAGACATAGACCACAACATATTGATATATGGTGGAAAGGTATGTGGAAGCTCGAAGCCCCCCTAGAACAAGACTCCTCATGTGGTCAATTTTGAAAAACAAAATCCTGACCAGAGACAACCTGATCAAGAGAGGTCAACATGGTCCCTTTGGTGTTGCTTATGTACAGACAGTTCAGAAACAATGGATCACCTATTTCTTACCTACCCCATCACTATTGACCTCTAGAATACTATGCTCTCACATTCCCCTACACCTAACTCATGGAGAGGTCAAGCTATCAAGAAGGTTTGGGCCAATTGGTGGACAACAGCATCCCCACCAAAAGCAAGGAACCTCCCCCTTCTCATTAGCTAGGAAATTTGGATTGCCCATAATCGCCTCATCTTTCTAGATACCGCCCCTCACTGGCCCTCCATCACAGCCCAAATCCTAGCCTATTATAGTAATATTCTTGAAGATGATGATAAAACACCCCCCAGACATATCATTCCAGAATCCATAGATCACTCCCAGCCTTGGGCTTATTTTGATGGATCAGTGCAAGAAGCAGGATGGGGGGGGGAGTCGTACTTTACTTAAATGACTCCCATTACTATTGCATACAAATGGGACTTGGAGGAGGCACAAACAACTATGCAGAACGCATCACAGCCAAACATCTCATTCATTTTTCTATTGAAAAAAACTGCAAGAATCTACAAGTGTTTGGGGGACTCAAAAATTGTATGCAAATGGATAAAAAAAAACATCAATATGTCATGCTTACACTATGCCACACATTTTGGATGAGGTCCATAGATATATATCATCTTTTGACAGTTTTGCATGTCATCATATCTACAGGAAAGAAACTCACTCACTAACCAACTTTCCAAAGAAGCAGTGATCCGGCCACGCGACATCTGGATGATACAGGAACAGAGAAATGGGGAGCACTACCAATGTTATCACCGCCCTTATATGGACCATTATGTACAGGCTCACTAGGAGCCTGATACTATATGCTATGGGACTTTTTTTCTTGTTTATATTTATTTTTCTTTTATACCTACAACTACATGTTACAAAAAAATAGTGTCTACATAGAGTAATCTAAATTTTGATAGATAAATAGTACATATCTAAGGAAATGTCTCCCGGCATGGAGAACGTATATATATCTGCTTCTATATTTTGACAGGTTTACAGCCTTTTAAAACTGCATATGTGCACAACATTAACAACATGTAATTTTCCTTAATATTAATGAAAATTAAAAATTTTCCAAGGGGAAAAAAAGAAGGATAATGTTAAGTAGAAGGGATTGACAATATTAATACTTTCATTGATAAATACAATGGTAGATTGGCTATGGAAGAATATGATTTGATTATGTTAATATATTTTCACATCTAGCAAAATGAAATATGATTTTTTCCTATACACCCATCATAGTTGCAATTTACATTAGATAGGTTTCCAATCTAATTTTCTTAATGGGGATTTGAAATAAGAAATATATTTTGATTATTAAAAGATTTTTTTGAATAAAGAATATCCATGTGTGTGGTATGAAAAGATAGAATAATTCTTCAAAATTAAACTTCTGACTAAATGTATAACCGATCCTAATCTCTATGTAAATATAAATAAAAGTATTGGTTAACTGCATCTCTATGTAAATATGATTGAGTTGGTAAGATTAGTGTTATTAGTCCCTGCCCCTTTAGGGCTGGCAGGGACTATAGTAATCGATTATCAGTCGTTGCATTAGTTTAACATGGCAATCCACGCTAATCCATAAGCACATTTTAACTTAACCCAAATTATTTTGGCATGACACAATGACCAATGCATTTTTTTAAATTTTAATTACAGTTTCACGTGCTTTTAACCACTAAAATAAGTCTTCATCTTATTTGGCCTCAAATCGAGGTATACAATCTCAAAAGTTAGGAAAGGAGTTGCAATTGATTAAAACACTGTTGCGCATGAAGTAATGCTATCTTTGCGTTAGCATTAGTTCCCAACATTTAATGTTAAAGAAATATTATGAGGAAATGTTATGGCGTAGGTTCGGTATGTGCATGTTGACCACTCGTCACTCGTTGTCTTTACTGCCAAATCACTAGCTGTCTTTACCACCAAGCTTATGGAAGGATGCACTGCTGCTTATCACTAGCTGTCTTTACCACCAAGCTTATGGAAGGATGAGTTGCAGCTTATTGTTCTGGGTCTTCAGTAGAAGGAGCATCCACGCAAAGGATGATGAAGAGGCCCTCAAATGGGTTGCTCTTGAGAAGCTCCTCTCGAACTGTTCCTCGATCTTGATCTGTTGCGGGTGGAGACGCTGGTTCTTGCTTGTGAATTTTCTCCTGGAACTTTTTTCAAACTGAAACTCAAACAAGGTAACAAACTATCAAACTATCTCTTTCATTGATGCCTCTCCTACCTTTACTTGCTATATGTAAAATCTTAAATAAAAAAAATAAAAAAAATCAAAAATCAAAAATAAAATAAAAAATAAAATAAAAAATCAAAAATCAAAAATCAAAATCCTGAGGCATTTAAGTTTGAATTTGAATTTCTATGAAATCAGTGCTTTGAAAATATTTGAGATATTTGATAGTATAGATTCAGTAACGCGTTTGTAATTCATTATCAACTTAGATTTAGTTTTTAGCTAACTAGACATACAGTCAAAGCAGTTTGCACGACACGCACAATACTGGCTTGACAATTTTGTTGTTGGCATGGCTCTACATTCTACTTGTCTTGTGGGCATCCGCGACATACCGAATGTGGAACACAATAAAGAGATTCAAGACCTTGGGCAATTTTTGAGGGTTTTCTTGGCTTTGTGCAGAATGTGAGTCTTTCATTTTGTAAAGTGGTAAAAGCGGAGGAGCAAGTAGTGGCAGGCGTGCGGTACTAGCTTACAATAGAAGCCAAGGATGGCAGCAAAACCGGGGTGTATGCAGCGGAAATATGGGTGAAGGCATGGGAGAACTTCAAGCAGCTTCTTGATTTCATGGGTGGATCGGTCAACAGGGCTTTAGCCCAGCTCTTCAAATTGCGTATCACACGTAGTAAGCATCGTGCATCGTTTCCCCAAACAGACAAAAGAAGACATCGATCGGTTCACAGATAGACGAAAGAAATACACCACCAACCTATATCAAACAACTGGCATCATCAACTAGTGGCATCTCGGCAGAAATAACTGTGACTATCTTTTCAAGTTGGAAGAAACCATGCTCAGCATTCTTGATCAACATTATCACTAGTCATAGGTATATCGATGTCTAGAATAGATTTCTTTAATAAAATTATTTTATATTGAAATATAAACATTAAGTTATAAAGTATAAACTATTTAAGAAATTATTAAAATATTAAATAATTCTGATTCCAGAGACGTGGCAAAGATAAATAACCATAATGCATGATGGAGACGTGGCTGAAGACTATGGAATTACAATGATTTTTCCAAATTGCTAATCGTCCAGGCAGAAGAAAGCAGGATAGCGGTGATAGGTAACATTGTAGGTTAATCTTGGGCATTGCATAACTGAACCAAAAAGATAGTTTCATAGGTGGTGTGGCTTTTTAGTTCGAGGACGTTGCAAGTTTGCGAACGAGTTATTCAGGAAGGGCCAGAAGCATCTGCTCCCTCATATCCGGCCACTTCTCTTGCCGAGGAGAGTGAGACATTAAAGAAAAAAATTTCCTTGCTCTTATCAGAGATTGCCCACCTGAAACAGAAGTATCCACAACGTGAGTCTCTGTAGTTCCACTGAAGATGTTTCCAAGGAGATCAGTACGAGCCCTCCAAAACTGTTTGGAGTTCCTCTCTATTAGGCGCCTTCAGAAATGTCACAGACTTTCAAAGGGCCTCCGTAATCTTAAGGCCATGTGTCGAACTCTATAGCTTCCATAGTAATGAAATGCTATTTACAGTCACAAAGTTTTCTATTTGCTCTTCCTTGTATATAACAAGACAATTTTCTTTGAGATTTAGATTGAATTAGTACCTTGACTGTGAAAAACTAGCTTAATTTCTTTCTAAAGGGCAGGCAGATAACAGATCTTGTGCTATATAAATTGTAGTTGGATTGACATGAAAGACTAATCATTATCATTATTTAATTCATGTTATTAATATATTAATAATTTTAATTCATGTTATTACTATATTAATAATTTTAATTCATGTTATCAATATATTGTTTGTTCAGGCTCAAAAGTTAGGAGACAATGGGCAGAAGTGCAAGTAATTAGAACAATTTGAAAGCTTGATGAAGTAATGCTATCTTCACCTTAGCATTAATCTCCAACATTTAATGTTGAAAATGTATGGCGAACTTATGGTGTATTTTGTTTGAAGGTTGGGTTGGCAGCTGTTGGCAGCTGTTGTGCATGAAGTGGTGTACGTGTCTACGCAAAGTGGTGTAGGTGTTCTGCCAGGAGGTATTTTAGGCACCACCTTGTTCAGACTCCACTGCCATATATTCCATAGATCCTTGTTCAGACTCCACTGGCGTATATTCCAGAGATTCATCATCGTCTTCGGCCTCTTCAAGAGTTAGAGGTGGAGGTGGAGGTGGAGTGGATGGATGAAAATCCCGAAGTGCTCTCACCTTTTGTCTGCGGTGCACCTCCATGTGTGTTAGGGTTTCCCTCTTCGTCAGTTTCTAAATCCCCTGATAAAATACTATATTCACCTTGATTCTATCTTCCATGATCTAATTGGAACCTTTTACCACTTCATGTAGATCCCATTTGGCCTCTTTTGATGATTAATTCAAAGGCATAACACCCTTTTCACACAACAACATTTTAATCCAAGTTTTTAATGCTTTCAGGTACTTACCTCTCGAACCCTTAAACAATCGGCATTGAACTTCGGTATAAGATATAAATGTGTTAGTTGCAAATTCAGTGATGAAACCACCAAAAATAATATCAATCAAATATTTGATAACTCTTGCAACCTTATGCTTAGACTCTTCAAGATGATTGATCAGTTTAGGAGACCACACCGAATGTTTATCATGTTTCCAGGTAGGTTGGCTTGTTGATAATTTAGAAAAACACGTGTAATTCGAACGTGAATGATGCAAAGAAAAATTCATGATCTCCCATGTAGATATATATCCATAACCACTTATCTTTTGACCAACACAGATTCTACTTTTCCTGAGCTGTAAATTTCTGCAACTTCTAATCTACCCAATTCTGGTGTTCTTTCTTTGTTCTCTATGTATGCCATATTACACATCCCTTAGATAGATCTCGGTCCTATAAATGGAGCCATTTTTTGGTTTGAGGGGGCTTTGACCCAGGTTTAGAGTTAGTTATTCCAACCAATAAAACCCTACACTATCGGCCCTTTCGGCATCATTCTACTTAGCGCAGACTGAAGTATCACCCAAGGCAGTATTGGGCAATGCTAGAACCAGGTTTCTGCATCTACAAGGTAATGTAATGTAGCAGTTTGGCATTTATTTAATTTGGGGCCCGATCTGACCTTCACAAACCCTTATCTTTAGAACCACAGACTTAAAGTGATTTCTACTTAAATAGATCTATGAGCTTCATTTAATTGTTTTGGCATGCATAAGTTATCATAAAAAAGTATATCTTGACCTTCGCGATGCAATTAAAACAATATTACAAAGAATTGAATCATAACTGAGCATAAACGCAGAAATATATAAATATCCAGAGAATGCACAAAATTTCTTCAAATAAGCTTTATTATTTCAGATATTCAATTAATACACTTCTTCTAACCATGCGTACACAGCTCCAGGGGTCTGCATACTCAATTGTGGACTTGCCAACGTCTCTACACACTCAGCTGCAGGAGGCTTCTGCTTCGCCATAATACATAATTACAGACAACATAGACTCAAAATATTGTTCATGAACTACCTAATGACTCCTAGATGACTTCATTTTATAGCTTTTACATTACATTACCATGGTCTTTGAACCATGGACTATGCTTAGTACTTAATCAAAACAATCCATCCCTTTACGAAATAAGGGGCTTTGACCTACCTAAAATCCACTTTGACCCTTAATGTTCTATGCTTTTTGCTCTATGATCCTCAAAATAAGAAGACTTTACAATATTACATCATAATTGATTCAAAATTTAGACAAAACTTAGACCTAGGGGACCCCATCCAAGCAATGACCTTGAAAAACGGATTTATCGTCTACATTGAAATATATGGATTAGTGTCTATGCTATTTTTTTATTTAAATAATATATTTGATTTTGGATTCTTGTGTGCATAATATTTTTTTACTTAAATGCAATATTTGATATTTGGATTGGTTTGTGTATTCTTTAAGTAAACAAGACAGGCTGCGTGGCAGCTAGTCCCTACCTTTAGCAAGCCAGCCCGTTTTTCTTTGTTTCTGATTGCCTGCATGGTTATCTGAAGTGCGGATGGCTCGGCAAGCATAGTCTGTGTGATGGACTCGATTAAGCTGTAGATTCTGTTCAAGATACATAGCTAGTAGTTGACCTTGATCCAAGAACAGAAGCCAGGGTATATGCATCAGTAGATCCATCAGTAGCTTACCCACTACCACCTTGCCCAGATCCATTAGTATGCCCATTTTTCTTTGTTTCTGATTGCCTGCATGGTTATCTGAAGTGCAGATGGCTCGGCAAGCATAGTCTGTGTGATGGACTCGATTAAGCTGTAGATTCTGTTCAAGATACATAGCTAGTAGTTGACCTTGATCCAAGAACAGAAGCCAGGGTATATGCATCAGTACATCCATCAGTAGCTTACCCACTACCACCTTGCCCAGATCCATCAGTATACCCTGCATAGGCAAAGCTATAACTAGTAGCTAAGTAAGCATCGGTAGCAGTAGACCTAGCACCAACACCAGCATATCCAGTAGCAACACCTACAGTAACAGCAGCAGCCCTTGATGCAGCAGTTGTTTATTATGTAGACTAAGCAGTTGTTGGTTCAGTAGTTGAAGCACCAGTAGATCCAGCAGCAATAGTAGATCTGACACTTGCACCTCGTCATGCGAGATGGAGCCTTTAGGACCTAATTGAGGACATAACGTTTTAGCCAATGTATCCCGACTACCTTGGAGCAGAAGCAAATTTCCTCCTTTAGATGGATGGCTTCGTAGAGATATGGGCTAAATCTGTCTGGTCCCACCTCGGCCACAGCGGAACCTCTTGAGAGGGTAGGTCTAAGGAAGCGGAACACACCGCCTAAAGTGAAATGTAGATATGTGAGTATCGGCTCCTGCTGTATGGCAAGGACCTATGGACAACAATTTGACTTGGGTGACTCATGTGTAAATATGGAGAATACTTACATCTATACTCTATCTCTTCCCCATTGTATAATATTTGATAAGCAGTAGTACTTATAGAAATGAGATTTCGTGGAAGTAGTCGGGAATAGAGCCATCGTATAAGATAATAAAGACTAAGTTTTCCATTGAACTTACTCCCGACGGCTAATATTGCGGGAGTCTCCACCAAACTCGGCACGGAGAAATCTTATGACAATGTCATATTCCAAAGTCAAATCGTATATCACAAAGATTCCATGAGGAGCTATGTCAAACTTTGGTTATATTTGACATATGCCATGGGTCGGGACAGTCCCTTGTCCTCAGTGACTGGCAGGAAAAACTAGCAGACTTGTGCTTATTAAATGGTGAAATTTTCCAAAACGAAATAGTTATCCGTTTTCCTCAAAGGACTTTTTCCTTTCTGCTGCTACTTTCATGTCAATCTAGCTACAATTTATATAGCACAGGATCTGTTATCTACCTGCCTTTTAGAAAGAAATTAAGCCGGTTTTTCACAGTCAAGGTACTAATTCTATCTAAATCTCAAAGAAAATTGTCTTGTTATATACAAGGAAGAGCAAATAGAAAACCTTATGACTGTAAATAGCATTTCATTACTATGGAAGCTATAGAGTTCGACGCATGACCTTAAGATGATGGAGGCCCTCTGAAAGTCTGTGACATTTCTGAAGGCGCCTAATAGAGAGGAACTCCAAACAGTTTTGGAGGGCTCGTACTGATCTCCTTGGCAACATCTTCAGTGGAGCTATAGAGACTCACATTGTGGATACTTCTGTTTCAGGTGGGCAATCTCTGATAAGAGCAAGGAATTTTGTTTCTTTAATGTCTCACTCTCCTCGGCAAGAGAAGTGGCCGGATATGAGGGAGAAGATGCTTCTGGCCCTTCCTGAATAACTCGTTCGCAAACTCGCAACGCCCCCGAACTAAAAAGCCACACCACCTATGAAACTATCTTTTTGGTTCAGTTATGCAATGCCCAAGATTAACCTACAATGTTACCTGTCACCGCTATCCTGCTTTCTTCTGCCTGCACGATTAGCAATTTGGAAAAATCATTGTAATTCCATAGTCTTCAGCCACGTCTCCATCATGCATTATGGTTATTTATCTTTGCCACCTCTCTACAATCAGAATTATTTAATATTTTAATAATTTCTTAAATAGTTTATACTTTATAACTTAATGTTTATATTTCAATATAAAATAATTTTATTAAAGAAATCTATTCTAGACATCGATATACCTATGACTAGTGATAATGTTGATCAAGAATGCTGAGCATGGTTTCTTCCAACTTGAAAAGATAGTCACAGTTATTTCTGCCGAGAGCCACTAGATGATGATGCAGTTGTTCGATACAGGTGGCGGTGTATTCTTTCGTTTGTCTCTGTGAACTGATCGATGTCTTCTTTTGTCTGTTTGGGAAACGATGCACGATACTTACTTACGTTGATACACAATTCGAAGAGCTGGGCTTAAGGCCCTGTTGACCGATCTACCCATGAAATCAAGAAGCTGCTTGAAGTTCTCCCATGCCTTCACCCATATTTCCGCTGCATACACCCCGGTTTTGCTGCCATCCTTGTCTTCTATTGTAAGCTAGTACCGCACGCCTGCCAATAATTGCTCCTCCGCTTTTACCACTTTACAAAACGAAAGACTCTGCACAAAGCCAAGAAAACCCTCAAAAATCGCCCAAGGTCTTGAATCTCTTTATTGTGTTCCACATCCGGTATGTCGCGGATGCCCACAAGACGAGTAGAATGCAGAGCCATGCCAACAACAAAATTGTCACGCCAGTATTGTGCGTGTCGTGCCCATCTTGTTCGACATTGGCAACAGCGGCTCTTGAAGTTATTTTAAAAGCAAACACGACCGACCTTACCAGTTCCCACCCGCCTTTCAAGTCAAACACCGTCATCTTAAGGTTACCCACAAGTCTATGACGGAGAAGCGAAGAGCCTTTTGGCACCTACCTTTTATTATGCACTCTGGTTGACGACGTGCTTAGCATAAGGAGGCCGCCGCATATCTCAAATGAAATGAAACCTTGGGCGACACTGGATCTTAGCTCATCAACCGAGACTCTTGAAACAAAACATATGTAAATATCTTATAACAAAAATGCTGTAAATATTTTATAGCAAAAATGTATAAATCAAATGGTTGATACCGTTTATAAAGATTTTCAGAAATCTATTCTAATTTCTAATAGGATTTATAAATTACCAATAACAATATATTTATATAAATTACAATAACGTAATCTTTATATAAAATTAAAAAGAAAAAATTATAACAATTTAATATAAAAATTAACAAATAATTTAATGTTTACTTAAAAGTAAGAAACGTTTTTTAAACTTTATCTTTTTCAATTTTAAAGATTACCAATGTTACCTGTCACAGCTATCCTGCTTTCTTCTGCCTGGACGATTAGCAATTTGGAAAATTCATTGTAATTCCATAGTCTTCAGCCACGTCTCCATCATGCATTATGGTTATTTATCTTTGCCACATCTCTGCAATCAGAATTATTTAATATTTTAATATTTTCTTAAATAGTCTATACTTTATAACTTAATGTTTATATTTCAATATAAAATAATTTTATTAAAGAAAACTATTCTAGACATCGATATACCTATGACTAGTGATAATGTTGATCAAGAATGCTGAGCATGGTTTCTTCCAACTTGAAAAGATAGTCACAGTTATTTCCACATGGACCCACTGCTTTTAAAATTTCCCTGCATACTGTATGATGTCCATTTATATGTTAATTTTGGGTATGGGCGATCTTGAATAATGCCATGTTTGGTTGTTATAAGATGGGGCTAAGATTGTGAATCTTTTTTTTAACATGGTGAGATATAATAAAAATGATCTCCACAAATATTAATTAATATACACTTTATAAATTAAAAACTAAAAACAAATATAATTTACATTATAAATTAAACAAACTTAATAAATCAATTAATCTACACTTTATAAATATGTAATCACATGTAAGATAACTTCTGAATATACATTCTGCACAATTGGTTTCACAGAGATGCAAGTTAGCTTCTTCAAATGTTCAGGGTATTCTTGTGAACCGTGCATTGTCTAAATCTTGCACTTCGTCACCAGATATCTTGTTATTTTTTTGTTATTCCATAGAATTTATATGCTGCACATTCCTGGGAGAACTAGCCCAACGATTCAAACATGGATCGCGGAGCTATGACGCACAAGTATTCTAACCTTTCTGGTGCAGACATATCGCACAGTGCATTCAACTGGTCTGAAATTTGCATCAGCTTCCACTCAAGCTCTTCCACTCAAGCTAAGATGCACTTGCCTAGAATCGGTAATCTCTTGTGGTTCTGAATAAGATGCACTTGCCTGGAATCGGTAACCTCTTGTGGTTCTGAATAATGTAGTTTATGCATTATTCCTCAGCAGATTTTTCAGTTTATGCATTATTCCTCAGCGATGCACTTGCCTGGAATCGGTAATCCGCTGATGCTATACATAGTTTCAATACTAAATTTCAATTAAGTTGAACCTTATAAATGCTTCGTTTTGTTTATATACTAAGCACTTTTTGATTGTATTTGTATTTGTAGAATTGGTTGAATACGTTGTACGCTTTTTTCCGTTGATGCATTTGCCATGGCAATGGCTCAAATGTCGTGTCTACTGTTCCAGGAACCTACTGAAACCCCTATTGCAGGAACCTACTGAAGCCCCTACTGTTGGCTGCTGGTGGCAGCTGTTGCCGTTAATGCCCCCCACTGCTGGCTGTTGGCTCAACTGGCGCGTCTACTGTTCCAGGAACCTACTGAAGCCCCTACTGCTGGCTACTGGTGGCTGCAACCGCTAAGCACCGACTAGCTGCCTTGCTGTAAAACTACCCATGTTGTCGTTAATGCCTGTGCAATCGTGCTAGTGGCTGCAACAGCTAGGCAGGGACTCGCTGCCATGCAACCTGTCTTGTTTATTTATATATTGATGTCTTTATTATTAAAAATTCATAAACACTTGCTCAAAAAATTAAAAGTGATCTTTCGAATCAATTTGATATGAAATATGGAAAGCTATTTTTCCATTCAATTTGATATGAAATATGAAAATGCTAAATTTCTATTATTAGTGAAACGTTCAAGTATAAAGAAGTCAACATATTACAATGATCACTCGAAAGAAGATGAAAATGAGATGAGAATATTAGGAAATTCAAAGTAAATACTTATAATTGTTTGAGTATTAGGAAACTTAACATAAAAATTGTAATCATATGAGTACTTTATATTTAAAAAAAAATTATTAAAACATTTAATGTAATAGTTGAATGTATGAAAAAGTTTATATAAAAATATTAAAAAAATAAAATTTCTTAACTATATCTAAACATGCCATATTTTATATAGTTCATTCATTTATAATTAAGTCTAAGTTTTGACATTCTATTTATAGTCTATGCTAATTTAAATTGAACTTATGAATATTGTAGTAAAATATTTTTAAAAAATAATAATATTGTTATATAAAGTATTTTATAAAACAACCAACAAAATTATAAAATTGTTATGTCATAATATAAAAATAATATGATTTTTTTTGTGAAACAACTAAAAAATATTATAAAATTGTTTATGTGATAATATAAAAATAATATGATTTTTTTTTCTGAAACAATTAAAAAATATTATAAAATTGTTATGTCATAATATAAAAATAGTTTGAATTTTTGTGAATTATACTTTAATAAATTTCAAATATACCTAGGAAAGAAGAATTTGACATTATAATTATTGACCATCAAAATACAATGTAACATATCTCGGTAACCTCACATGTAAAAGCAGTGAGTTAGAATTTTTTTATACAAATTACCCACAAGTAATTATCTAAATGGCAACTCCACATTCCTCATTAACAATGAGATATAATGTTGATTCATGCATAAAGTAAAATGCAATAGAGGACAGTAAGTTGCGTAACCATTGACAACCTTTGTTGTAGTATATTAACATAAACTGTCTCATGAACCTTGCATCCATTTCATGATTTCTTTAACCATATTAATTAATCATTTACTTGGACATTATGATTATCACATCAAATAAAGAATCATCATCATCAAGGATTCAACATCATCAAAATAACACAAAAGGCAATCACACCATTGAACATTGATATACCCTAGAAACCCCGGAGGGTGAAAACCAGCAAACATTTAATCTTATTATTAAACGCTCATGAGAGTTTTCACCCCTCACTCAATGGCTCATAGGGGATTCCATCCCTTAACCATTGTTATAAATTATTACAATGAATTATCATTAAATTGTCACATAGCTAGCTAAAAGATAATACATTTCCATGAAACCCTTTACCTACATATCACCACATGCAACATCCTTGTGGCATGATTGTTCTAGCAATGTACAATCCCACAACTCGTATTCATCTGCATGGACCATTAATTCTTTACCTACCATAATGTTAAACATCACTTTTCTTTAGCACCAACCCACCATTGTTTCCTGTCATTGTTGTCATCAACAAGCTTTGGCAACAAGATTAGATACAATATTAATTAATCAATAATCATCCTCTAAAATTCATCTTTTAATATCTACTCATATGCATGAGCAAACATGATATACTAATTAACTAGTAAATATATTCAAGTAAATATTTGTTTTACTTCCACAATGTTTATTCACCCTAATGCATAATTCTCTTTAATAAATCTAACCCATTAGTGGACTACTAAAATGTATAACACAATCGTTACTTCTTCATACATGTAATAAATTGTTGTTTCTATGCTTATGCACATGTGTTATTTTCACATAGTTATTTTTCGAGAACTCAACATAGTTTCTCTAACATACAAAGAACATAACTCTATATCACAATTACTATTCTTTGTGCATACAATAGCTTATCATAATAGCCCTTCTTAATGTATGCAACTCATATTCCCTTCACTAGAAAACTACAATCATTTCATGTAACAAATCACATACTTCTTTCTCAAAGGAAGTCATTATAACCTCAACTCTCTATCTTCCTATATGTAAGTCTCTCATACTTCCCTTTCAAGAAATTATTATAGATACCCATATTTGTGCTTAAAAATCAAGAAACAATAACAATGTTAACTTAACCCTTTATGCACCAAAATCAAGAAATCAATCCAACTCATCTAGCAAAACAATCTTTTCAAGAGATTAATATCTCCGTGAATGTTAACATCGATTATCCTTATTTACAATAAAGTCAACATAATACTTTCTCTACGTACACACCAAATCATATTTCCAATGTCACAATAGTTACCCTTATGTGCATGCAACATGTGCTTTTCCTAACACAATTACTTTTACTTTAATGCACATAATCTTTTCATGAAACCAGTATGGATTCTTGTTCTGGCATGAACACTATTCATATGTGTCTTGTACAAAAAGAATCTCTATCTTTGTTTTTCAAGAGATCGCTCATAAAGTCATTACTTTCATACATGAAGAATGCACCCTTTTTCTAAAAATAAAACTATATTTATGTGTATATAAAACATGTGTTTCCTTCAACCCGAATGCGGGTGCTCTCGAGGCTCATCCAATGTAGGCACATGTCAAGCCGACAGCTGGATATGCACTTGGCAATCCTGCATGGCCTTCAATCTCCTCCCGTGGATGATATGAATCACTCTCTGTACCGACAGTTTGACAAGCATTTGGTATTGAATGCGCTCCCTGTTCGAGGCTCTTCGCAGGTTGTTATTTTAATGGCTTTGTATGTGGTTTCAGCTGTCATTATTATCGGGTCACTCTTCATCAGCTTGTCCTTATTCCTGCATCCCTGTGTTGCTCTGGTAGCCAGGTGGTTACTCCAGTGTAAGCTCCTTACCTAGCTTGCCCACCTTCGTTCATGTTCTGTCTAGTCCTGTTCATCTATTCCCTCAGGTCTCTTCGTTCTCTTGATGATAGTGCGCCACCGTGGTTGCTCTCGCCGTGGATGCACTGGTGGTAATCGCGGTCGTTCTCAGCCTGCTCCCCAGAACATCATACCTTTGGCATCAGCTTCCCCGTCCTCTGATCATGGTAAGCCCTTCCCGCATAATTCATTCCAAACCACCGGCTTTAAATTTCACAGTCGTCTCAACAGACTGATTCTTTCAGCTAGCATTACGATCATTCTGGCTGTGGAAGAAGATAGGCCCAGCATCCTTGTCCATACCTCACCCTCGCAGTCTCAGGATGACAGCATGCTCCAAGGAGATGAGGTAGGAACTGTGTTTAATTATGGTGACTTGCAGGTTGAGGGGAACGTTCCTGAGGTACCTAAGCCTCCATAAGGCAATGCTCAGAACAATTTGACAGCGGTCGATCCGGCGCACCCATCTGATTGCTATCTATGTCTGGTAGCTCCTTCATGTGGCAGTGACATGGACGCTGGGGACAATGTCGATGACATGTAGATGGACTCTCCATGCCGGGTGGAGAAGGACGCTCGAGACCCTCTGCAAAATGCATGATGCCTTTGGAACCGCGCCTACTGTTGCAGTTTCCCTTCTTATTCTTCTATCCTATGTGTTATGCTATTCTGGCTTTTTCCATCATGTTTTGTATCAGGTCTTGGCTTGGCATAGTTATCAGCTCTCATGGTCATTCACTCTGTATCAAGTCCTGGCTCGGCAAGTCTAGCAGGCCCTTGTTTTAGTTCAGTTTTGCATATGGTTATCAGGGAAGTGTTATCACTCAGGTTGTCCCTAGGCTCCTGTAGGGATACGGCCGAGGTAACCATAAACCGATCTTTGGATTGCAGGTTCTAGCCCACCTGCAATCAGAGATGGCTCTCTTTTAATGATTTAAATTTGATGATGATGATTTTAGGCTAGCTGTTGTGTTCAGGGGTTTTATTGTTTTGTTTGGATGGAAGGTGCAGGTATGGAAGATAATTCCAAACAGAGAGGCAAGGTAAAGTGTGATAAATTTCAAACCATTGAGCATGGAGTCATGGATTACAGCTTGTTGTTGCATTCTCTTGGTCACAAGAGGATTGCGGAGCGGGATAAACACACATGAGACAATTATCAATTTGCTGAAAGGATGGAATGATAGTCAGGGATGAAAGGCAATTAAGAATCTTTCATCAAAACTGACAGGGAGGAGAGGTGAACGAATGGTTGTCTAGGAGCAGTTAAGAATTCCTAAACTATCATTCATATGTGAAAGAAACAGCGTAAACAAGATCATTTAAGCATGCATGTTCATAACTATTCCTGATGAAAACATGAAAAATTGCAGAAATTGAGCCTAAGGTGCAGCTAAGCAAATCCTAAACTATTCTTCTTTTCTGCAATTTAGAGGGCGGATTTATGATAAAAACAAACATAAAAAACTAACAGAGTTAAGAAACACTTATTGAACCATGTAGAAGCACAGGAATTCCACAATCACTCCTCGGCCAATTAAACACAGCAGACATTTTCAGAATCCATGCTTTCAGCAGTCTTTGATTATAGAAAGCATCACAGTTATAGTGCGAGTCTCTACTTGAGAGAAAAATTGGAATAACAAAGATCAAGCTACTGATCAGCTAACCACCAACCAACCCTTAATACAGTTTTCAGGGTGGTATATATAAGCAAAATATCTAAAATCATTTATTACAACCAACCTAAATAGGTCTCCAGGAAAAAGCTTTCTCTAAAGCCTAATTGTTGCTGGAATTAAATGCAAGTAAGTCCTT
This sequence comes from Pinus taeda, assembly GCA_000404065.3. NCBI lineage: Eukaryota > Viridiplantae > Streptophyta > Pinopsida > Pinales > Pinaceae > Pinus > Pinus taeda. The sequence continues at coordinate 46,165 of APFE030596082.1, forward strand.
TGGGCTGCGCCAGAGGCAGCTGAATCAAGTTGAGTTGATGAGGTGTCCTGTGCAACTTGGTGCGGTGGTTCTGTCATAACTGTGCATTGAGTTCTGGTCCACTGCTCTTCTGTGAGTTTAATGTGCAATCATTTGTGCTGGTGAGCCTTCAATGCGTCTTCAATTGCTTCTTGACTTTCAGAGCTTTCGTTTTAATGTTGGATTTGCCTCGAGCCCTGAAAAATCTCCTCTGATACACTTTGCCTCTACATTGATGGTCTTCGCCACTGCCTGATACTCTTTGACGTGCTTTCTGTCTGCATATTTGATCTTATACTCTTTAATCTCTGTTCCTAGTCTCTCTCTGTCTTCAAATTCATTTAATTTGGCAAAATCGGGCAATTTCGGGCTTTTTCGGTGCAAAAAGGGCCAAGGAATCAAAAGATTCCCTAAAGATTCACCAATATGGCTCATTTCCCATAGCGATTAGCGCTTCGCGCTAATCGTGCATCAAAAACTGCCTTCGTTTCTCATTCTGGAGCTCCGAAGCTCGACTTTCGCGCTTGCGCGTTTTTCTCTTTCTTTTGGCTGCTGACGTCAGCATGACATCAGCTGTAGGGCGGATGACGTCAGTGAGGTGACGTGGCAGGGTGATGTGGCAATGATCTGGTCGGCAGGGCGACTCATATGTTACTGCGATGCGATATACTTCTTTCGATATGATCGCAATATTGCATCGGCGAAGAATGAGAGGGTACTTATTTTGGAAACGCGATGCTTGTGACCGTCGATCGCCGATATCGCGATAGCACATCGGGCAAAAAGGAAAGGGGCACACCTATGTGGTATAAAATATTGCGATATGCCATTACGAGATGGCATCGGCGGAGCATCCATCGGGAAGAAATAACAGCGAGTCATAATATCCTTGCGACCTCCGATTGCGATAATCATGATGGAGAGGGTTCACCTAGCATCGGAAGAATGTTAAGGCAATCGGCAAGGGTTTACTGCGATCGGAAGGAGTGAGTATGTGCTTCTGAAGAGTATTTGAGGCCTCGGAAGGAGTCTGATAACCTAGAAAGGAATTTTATGCTTCGAAAGGAGTCCGTTGCATTAGAAGATGGCTTAAAGGGGCAGCATGAGGGTTCTTGCCAAGTTTCAAATAAACTGAGCAATTCCTGGGGGTATTTATGGTTATTTTCAACCAGGGGGAGGGGATATTTACATAAGGGGATTATTTTCATAGTTTTAGTAGGGGGATGGGGAAAATATAGGGAGTTAAATAATAATGTCAGTAGTTAATATGGAGATGACAAGAAAGCGATAAGTTTCAGAGATCTTAGGCTTCAAAGGGTAGATAGAGTTGTGTAGAGAAAGTATAGATCTTCCTTGAGTGAAGCAGATCTTCCCCAAGGTTAATGACATGGAAAATGATGAAACTAAGAGATATCAAGCAGATCTTCACCTCTTTTTGGGGAAATTAGTTAGTGATTTGGGGAAGAGGAAGAAAGGGAAGTTAGTTATGTCTGATTTGAGCTCCTCCACATGAAATTTCCTGATGACTGTGACCTGAGTAGAGATGATACTTTGAAAACATAGAATTGATCAGAAATCAAGATTCTGCAACCTCAAAACTACCTACCCAGCCTACTTACCTAACATATTTTCTTCTTTTGGTTTGAGTGCACTTAGACTTGCAGACCCAGCATTTCAATTTTTCTTTTTATGCCTTCCTATCTACAAACTACCCTTATTTCTTCCAAGGGCCCACATTAAGCAGTTGGGCTCCTTTGTTTCTCTACCTATCTAAGAATTTGCCAAGATTAAGTTGTTTGGACATATTTTCATTCTCTATATTCTAAAACAGGAAATTGAAACCTAGGGAGACCAAGATTAGGCTGTTTGGACCTCCTTTTAGCTGAAAATTCTACAAAACTGGAATGACTCTTCAAAATTGGAATGCAGTAGATGAACTTTGAGTAGAATTCTTTCCTTAGTGACTGTTTAGAAAATATGGAGCATTGCAGCATGCAAAGTATGACATATTTGGCCTGTAAAAATGTCAATCATGAAATATGAGTAACCTGATGCAGCAGGAGGCTAACAGTGGCTCCACTTGGGGATGGCTTTTCCTTGTGAGAAGCCAAGAACAGCAGGTTAGATTGCCTTGATTCTTCTGTTATTGCTGTGTTTTGGAACTTCTTAGTGCTGACTGTTGGATTGATTTGAACTTTTGGACTGCTAACAACACTTTCCCTTAACTGTTTTGCTGTTAAATTGTAAAGCACCGCCTGCTTTCTTCTGCGTGCTTTAGCATCATGGACTCTTACAAAAAAAAATTAAAGTGCTGATATATACAAACATTCTATGTACAAAAAATAACACCGACTGTTCTTTTTAATCAAAAAGGATCATTGTAGTGCTTTAGCATTCGGCCATTGACCGGGCCTTCTTCAGTTGTGCTGCCATCTAGAGATCTAAGAAAATATGTATTATTGCCTTGTACAACGCTGATCATGTATGGGCCTTTCCACATAAAATCGAATTTTGCATGTTTGCCCTTGTCCTCTCTTCGTGAATCCCATCTCAGAACTTTGTTGCCTACCCAGAAATCATCTGCTTTAGTTTTCTTATCAAACATCTTTTTAAGTTTTTCTTGCAGCATTTGAGCTCTGTCGTAGACTTGCTCTCTGGTTTGCTGAAGATGAATGGTTTGATTAACTCTTCTCTGCATGTCATTTGGTTCAGCCTGAACTTCCTGCAACAGTTTAATAGTAGGAATGCCCAAAGATGAAGGAAATTTGGCTTCCATGCCGTATACTAATTCATAAGGGCTCATCCCAATGGATTTCTTGGTGGAAAGTCTGTCTGCCCATAGAGCATTTGTGAGCTTCCTATGCCAGTTCTTTTTATTTTCCTCAAGTAATTTCTTTATGATATTGATGAGGCTTTTGTTCGACGATTCGGCCAAGCCATTACCTTGAGGGTAGTAAGCTGTGGAGTGGCCCAAGGTAATGTGGTATTTATGGCAGAAGTTGATCATCTTTTTGGATTTGAAGGCAGCAGCGTTGTCAGTGATGATTTTCTCAGGGCAGCCAAATCTGGAAAGGATATTGCTCTCAAGGAACTGGATAATGGTGGAGTCGTTGGCTTGTCTACATGGAATGGCTTCAATCCATTTAGTGAAATAATCGGTGGCTGTTAAAATCCACTTGTGCTGCCTGAGGAAGAGGGATGAATTTCTCCAATGAAGTCGAGACCCCATTGTTGAAAAGATTTCTCGGTTGAAATGGGCTTAAGGGGAAAGGGCAATAATTTTCTTTTTCCTTCAAAGATTTGGCATTTGTGGCATGAAACAACAAACTTCCTGACATCTGCAAATAGAGAGGGCCAATAATAACCAGCCCTTAAAATCTTGTCAACCATGGACTTCCAATATAAGTGTCCTCCACAGTCCCCTGCATGGAATTCTTTCATGATGCTATTAGTCTCATTCATAGTGAAACAATTAAGCAAAACACATTCATGATTTTTCCAAAACAAAGCACCATCTATGACACAAAAATTTGAGGATTTCATCCTTAAAAATCTTTTCTTGGTTCTGGAAAATCCTGGGGGAGCACACAAGTTTAACAATACAAAGCAAATATCAGCATACCATGGGGATTGCAAAAAGGTTTCACTGATCTGTGGAGTTGCCAGCTCCGATTCATTGTCCATTTGATTAATGTCTAAGGCTTGGAAATTTGTTTCGGACATTAGTTTTGCTAAACCTTGTCCTTTTATCAGCTTGGTAGGTTTTATCTCAATGTCATATTCAAGAATGTTGGCAATCCACT
>APFE030596084.1:0-19420 GCA_000404065.3 Pinus taeda
CTTCCCTGCCCAGAGCCTGGGTTTGCGCAGAGGCTTACCCACTCCAGCGCCCTCCTTCTCCCTCAACAAACATCCATTCACTTGCAGAATTGAGCAGCAATTCTGCGCCTGTTCAGACAGGCAGTTCGTCATTAACATTCCGCGCCTGGTCATTCTTCTTGTCCCTTTGTAAATTCCTTGGGACGGCATTCGGTGAATATGGCATTGAATGCCATTGAATGTAGGTTTAATGCTCTTCATTGCCCGGGGTCAAGTGGCCTTCTCGCAGGGCTTTACTCGTGGCAGGCACATGGCCTCCGTCTAACAAGGTGGCACCCGCATCCGGGTGGCTGACCAAAATCCTTTATAATGAGTTATGAGGTTATATTTACACCAAAGGGTGGGATGACCCTTGACACTTCCCTTTCTGATAGTTCATCTACCTTCATGTCTCTTCATCTACTCTATGACGGTTACATCCAACTATAAACACTTGAACCTCCACTTGATAAGACGTTACATTACAATGCACATGTGAACATGTGAGACAAAATGGCTTGAGAAAGCCATGCAAGACATCACTGACACTCATTCCATTGTGATGAGACAAACGGTTTGACATTCTTTTGATGGTGAAGGTGGTAAGTTGATGCCAAGCTTGGTCATCCATGATGGTGTGCATGTGCTCCATGGTGACATCTTGCTAAAGCTAACTCTTGCCTCCGTTGCATCCCGATACATTAGTGTGGTCCCTCCATCCAAATCATCTGCTAGCATTTGCATGGTCTTCTTGGATGTGGCCGAACTGGAAACACATTGATGCATAGTGTCCGTGTTGATCTTAGAGTGTGTGTTGGTGGTCATGCGCATCAACTGTCAACTGCATGTTCAGCTCCAGTTGAACTTTCTTCTTGTCTTTGCCTCGGTCAGTGTGCTAAATATGTAGGATTGCATGCTTGCATACAATGACATGCATGCTCCTAAATTCCCTTTCATGCTATCAAAAACACTTCTCACCATGTCTGCTCTGTGCTAGCTGCTGGGATGGATCTACAACTTGTACAGGCGTAGTTTCATTTGTAAGTGCATGTTGTGCCCGTTGTTGTACCTGTTCCTGTTGCAACTCATTCTCTCATCTATGCAACTCCTGTTCTTCCTTAAGTTGTTGCTTCAGCACATGCAACTCCTTCTATGTTTCCTTCTCTATCTTCACGCGATCTTCATGTCGCATCATCACTTCATAGCCTGAGTCTCCAAAGTTTCTTTTATCACATGTGGATCTGCTTGAGCTTGCAACTTTTTTCTGCCTTTGTGTTGTAAACAACCATCCTCTTTCATTCGTTGCATCCAGTGCGATGCCTTTAGATTTTTTTCATGGTATTGCTTGTTATGATGTTATTTACATCATATCTTGATGTCCTTTTCTATGAACAACATGATGTCTTCATAGGTAGGCAAGCTCATAGACACTTGCTTGGCTACAACCCCCATTGCTCCCAATGGTGTCCTTTGACTCTACTCTCCTAAAGTTCATTGTACTTGTGCTGCTGAGAGGCAGATGAACCCCTGTGATACCTGTGGACATGGAAACACTCATGGCAAGAAATCTGTCCGTTGAAAACTAAAATGAACTTGAAAACTTACTTGCAGCATACCTATGTCATTGATCATGAAGGTTGTGCAATTTCCGCCGAGAGGTCGGGAGAATTACTACCAAAACACTGCAAGGCATAGTCCTAGCTGTTAGGAGGCTAATTAACTACTAGAACTATACAATGCACAGTCTAGCCTGGCGTGCAGAGGACTGAAACTGCGCAACACACAATTTAAACTAGTAGTGACATGCAACCATCAAACTACATTGCCCAATTTCTAGGGCCACTGGGAGACTGCCTCTAATAATTTCACAATGCAAGCCTTTAGGTGAGTTCCTGGCTAGGATTGCGCAATTTCTGGGCAGAGCAGCTGATTTCTGCCTAGAATTGCACAATTTTCGGGCTGAATAGCCCTGCTGGGAGGAATTGCATAATTTTTTGAGTGAACAGTGACAGACAGATTTCCACAATTCTGGAGCCCAACAGTTTTCCAGATAGAATTGCACAATTTATGGAGGAAACACTGGTTTCCTTCCAGAATTGCACAATTTCTTGAGGGAGCTGCTCATCCTATAGTTGGAACAAATCCAGTGAAACATCCTGTGAGGGGGATGCAACAAGCTTTGATGGACAGACTATAATTTTGCAAGAAAATCATTGAAGCTTGTGTACTTGACAAGACAAGACATGCTGCTATGAAAGGTTGGTAGGGAGGCTCCAAAACGAAGTTAGGGAAAACTTTTGGAGCGTGGTTGTAGTTGTTACAACATTTGGTGACACACTAGTAGAACTCCAACTCTCTGAATGGACCTTGTTCATGAAAAGTGAGTCTAACATGTTTGAAATAATTGTTTAGTTCTCAGTTCATCTTGGTTTCCACACTGCTTGATTGTAAAATGTAGCATCTGCCAATCCCTTGGTCAGTCGACACACATTCCAAGCCAAGCCAACACAATTTTTTCGATTAGGGTTGAGGAGTATATGATGCACAAGAGGTATAGTCGCAGTGTCTTTGTTTCATCTCTGGTGTTGCTTCGCTATCAACAGGCCTGGACAGTACCTCGCCCAAGTCATGCAGGAACAAAAGCATGGCTCCACTACCAGCGAGCCTGGTCAGTACCTCGGTGGAGTTACTTGCATCACCTCTCTCCACAAGAAGCCTTACTCTTCTTTCGCTTTATTCATTTTTCACTTTTTATTTTTTTCATTTTTCATCTTCATAACTGTGCATAGCACTAATTCATTTTAGAGGTGAAAGAGCGATCCTGACTTATTGAGAGCAAAACAGGTGGTTCAATCAAACAAAGTAGTTTATGTATACCTCTGACGTGCTTGTTAAGCTTCCCCCCTCACCTTACTCTACTTGACTTAGCTGACAAGGATTAACCCAAAAGCAACTGACTAGAGTAGGTGACACTAGTTAGCATGCAAGCGTTGTGTTTTAACCAAGGTTCACTTCAAATAGTACGTTTTTTCCTTTGACGTATCATGGAATAAAAGTAATAAGTTCTTCATAGAGAGGCAAGATGACAGATAACCAAGTAGTGATAGCAGTACAAGACCTCTTGTACTTTACCCAACTTGTTTCAAGAGTCGCACAGGGTCCATGTGAAACTAACCTATAGACAATAACAAGCAAACAAACCAAAAACCAAAGCAAGAAGTAGAAGAAAATGCCGAAGAAAATCGAGTAAGCAAACAAACACAGAAAGAAAGAAGCAAACATGCATGCAAGCAAACAACTCAAAAGAAAACACTACTCCTACTCCTAAGCTAACAGTACATGTGTCATCTCATGTGAAGTGATACTTCCAATGTAGCCAGTGACGCATTAGTTGACCCATGTTGCTGAAGGCACGGTTTGCGAACATCACAATTGCGCAAACTAGCAAGCATGGAAGATATAACGATGACGACGAATACACTCCAAGCTTACAAGTGACCACAGAACAAATATGAGTGAAAGTGAATGACATGCACTCTATGGAGCTACCATGGTGTTGTGCTACACTGCGTGAAGATGACAAGTGTATGCATTCTCTTGACTGTCACATGCAAGCAAACATGAGAAAGGTAGACCACTTACATTGTGTATGTGTTCTTGTTGTGTAAGATTCCTCCAATGCATGAGCAATGGGATCATGTAGTTCGAGTGGAGGAAGAGAAATCTGGGTGTTTGGTTGATATTCAATGCAAAGCAGAGAGTGATGAGGAGTCGTGATTGTTTGAAAAAATTACTGACGGGAAGTGAAACCAGCCTGAGGACAGCGAGGGCTTGACATAACCATCAGCTCAAGCTAAAGTTCCTCGACAGCCTACGGGGTTTCGATTTCGTTGACAGATATATCATTGTAGACTAGTGTCTTAGATAGATCAACAACGATTTAATCAACATCACGATCATATGAAGAAGAAGAGAGATCACGATAATGAAGATCAGAAAATTCAAGATGTTTCTCGGCGTCATCATGATTTGATGAATCAGGCATAGGGGCACATGAGAAGCAAAGATGTTCAACCTTTGTGCTTTCAAAAATGACAGATGAAAAATTGGATGGATTTTCGGAGGAAGATGTGTCCTCTCCACATTGTGACGAAAGACCAACATTCGACGTGTCCTGTGAATGATCGAAAGTAGAAATATCCAGAAATGCGTTTTCACAAGGGAAATCAATAGTGGTAGAATCACAAGCGATGTCAGGATAAAGTGGATGAGGTGTGGCTTGAAGGGAGTCATCTGTCACCATGATTTCTTCTTTAGATTCCCTTACACACTCATCATGAATGATGGCACAGGTTGGCTGCATAACACCAACTTCGTCGAACACTTGATCCTTGTTCACAATAGGTGAGGATTCGGGAATGGGAGAACATAAGACAATACAATCTGGAGGATCAACAGAACATGGGGAAAGAGGTTGAGGGAATTAATCCATGTAACAAACAACATGCGTGCAAGAAAAATATGCACAAATATCAAGAGCGGGTGGGGTGGGATGATGTGACAGTTCTAAAAATGTGTGTGCATTATCTCCCACATCACTCCACGATGGTGGAGTTGTTTGAGGAGGTGAAGGCAAACAATCACTTGTGACATCAACTATGCCTACCTGTGATTGTGCACCTCCATCACTGAAGTGTGCTGATCAAGGTTCGTATATGCGAAGAAGATACTCAAATATTCCATAAAGAAATTCCCAATCAATTTTAGCTTCAGGAAATCGACATGCAATATTACAAAAGCGTGTGTAAAAATGATCAATGGATTCATTAGGTGCTTTTCATAATTTTAGAATTTCTTCATTGAGTGCTTTATGGTTAAATTGGTTGAAATCATGGTCTGTCTCCACAATCAGATGAGCAAGAGAATGAATAGATTTTTTGCCCAGTGTAGTACACCAATGCATTGGGTTCCCTTGAAGCGTGTAGATGAACAGTGCGCGTCATGTATTCTTCAAAGATTCCATGTCTTTTTCATGAGCCTACAATGTTGCCCACGTTCCTAACCAAGGCTACAAGGCCTCCACCATTGTATTTTCTATGTGACAAGTTATCCAAGATCTTTTCTGAGATAATGAAGTTGTTTCCATAAGACATAAACTCCAGAAGAGAAACTATATAGTTAGTCATGATAGTTGTGTAGATATTGAAAATAGATGTGAGGACTCAGCATGTCATCTAGCCATCATTCTAGTGCTAAAATGTTGATGGTATTAGACCCGCCAATATGTCATGGGATCTCCCCAGTAAGAAGTCCCAATTAAAACTGAAGTTATTTGGTGTAAGATTCCTAGTGGTAGGTTATACAGTAATCCCTTGACCGCGATTTCGTACAGAGGCAAGTAATATGTCTCTGTTTGTAGCAAGGGTGTGACAACTGCAGCAAGCCAAGGAAGGTGCATGAGAGGTTCAGACACACAAGGGTTGAGATGAGTGCGCCCCTTGTAAACCTGTCATAGCATAGAGTTAAGAAGGGAACACACAAGAAAAGATGCATCACAACATGGAAGGCAAGTTAGCTAGCAATCAAAAGTGATGGTTAAACTAACAACACATTTAAGAAAGATTCATACATACATACACAAAAAAGTCCTAACATGCATGCGTAAGCAAACAAATACATATATCATTTAAAGTAAACCAGATAGCATAGGATACAACACAACATATGCATGAAACGTCCTGGCTCTGTAAGTTCCAGTCATACAATACATCCATGTCTAACCACTAGCTCTGATAGAGAAATGTTACAGCCACAACCGCCTGGTCCTCCAAAGAGATATACTAGCTCTGCATAGTGGAGGAGCCAAGGCCCGTTACAATATTGTCCAAGCTATCTTAAAGAGAGTCTTATCAAAAACTTGGCCAACCAAAAGCCTTTACAATGAGTTATGAGGATATATTTATAACAAAGGGTGGGGTGACACATCTACTTCGAGCAACTACTCTGAAAGCACCACACCCTTTAAGGTACAAGTTAACTTTGACATTCCCGTATTTGAGGCTCAGATAGATGTAGATGCTATAGATAAATGTTTAAATCTACTACAACAGTATTTTTCTGTTCATGATTTTTCAGCTGGGAAAATATTACTTTCGCTCTTCTCAAAGTTGCCCCCCACGTCAAGGACTGGTGGGAAACCTGCTACGAGCAGAAGGATGAAAGTATGGCCTCATTATTTTCGACCGCACCCACTTGGAATTAATTTTGGGCTGCCATCAAGGAGTAGTACTACCCTATCAAAATATATGAGGATCAATACATAAAGTGGACCATGTTGTGGTAGGGAAGGGACCAAAACGTTCTAGAGTTTACCAATATATTTAATACCATTCGCACAAAGTTGGGTATCAAGGATTCAGAGAAACATTTGGTACTCAAATACCGTGGTTGCTTGCATAGGTACATGCGGGATGAAATATAATTCCTAAACATCTCCTCGCTTGACATGAAATACCGATATGTCGTCAAGATCGAGAAAAAGTTTAAACAGAAGAATCGAAAATTTGGATATGTGAATCTGAAGCAGGAGAAAGGTGCCCCCAAACCTCAAAATAAAGGACAAAGCCAAGGTGATGCAGCCCAGGACAACCCACTAAAGCCGCAAGTAGAACCATGTCGCGAAGTCAAAAAAGGACATGGGAAAGTGGTGTGAGTTCCATAAGAGCTCCACTCACAACACAAGTGAGTGTCAGGCCAAGCAGTCACTAGTGGTCGAGCTAAAGGCTTTAGAATCAGATGCATGTTCTGACTCTGAGTCAAAACTCGATAAGGGGAATGAGAAAGGGAAGAATATTATCGATGAGGAGCCCAACGCCACTGTTTCCACCACGAACATCGAGAACGAGGAACCCAAATATCCAGAGGAGGAGGAGGACCTCTTCCACTCCCAGATGTGGGTAAAGGGCTCCCCACTACAATTCATTGCCAATAGCTGAAGCCAAAAGAACCTCATTTCCACAAAGTTCATGAAGCGGCTGGGCTTACCAACCACATCACATCCACAGCCGTACACCATTAGGTGGCTTCACCAAGGACGAGATCCTTGCAAGAGCCAATAGTGTTGCCTTCCATACAACATCAAGCCTTCACGGATGAGGTATTGTGTGACATTGCTCCCCTTGATGTTTGTGATGTATTATTAGCCCCACCATACTTATGGAAGTGACATCCTATGTATGAATCAAGGTTTCATGCTATTATTGTTACTTTGGGAAATAAGTTGTACATGATACCAGAGGTAGCACCGCCTATCGCCATCTCTTTAGTTACTGCAAAACAATGCAGTAAGCTCATTTTCAAAATAGGGAAATTTGTTTTCCTAAGAAGATAGTAGCCACGACCTCCAGACAGGGCCTCTCCGCACAAGAACTATAGATGGACAAAGTCATGGAGGAGTACGAGGACATCTTCACCGCCCCTGCAGGGGTTCATCTGCACTATCAGGTCAAGCACTCCATTGACCTGACCCTAGGTGCACCGCTACCCAATCGACCAATCTATCGAGGCTATGTTATGGAGAATGATGAAATCAAGAGGTAGATTAAGGAGCTACCACAGAAAGGTCACATCTAACCAAGTTCATCACCCTGTGGGAGCCTGATCATGTTGGTACAGAAGAAGGATGGGACTTGGAGACTTTGTGTTGACTATCGGACGCTGAACAAGATCACTGTCCAGAATAGGTACCCAATCCCATGGATTGATGACCTATTGGACCAACTGAAGGGGGAAAAATATTTCAGTAAGATCGAATTGAAGTCAGGATATCACCAGGTACCAATCGAACCCTTCGATGTGTGGAACACTACCTTCAAAGCCAAGGAGGGCCTTTTCGAATGGTTGGTTATGCCTTTCGAGTTGACGAATGGTCCCGCAACCTTCATGAGGCTCATGGATGATGTCTTGAATCCACTCACCAACTTATTTGCAGTGGTATAACTGGATGATATCCTCATCTTCAGCCAGATTTGGGAAGAGCACCTCCACCACATTCGACGGGTTCTCAAAACACTACGACAACACAAGTTATGTGTTAATTTGGAGAAATTCACTTTTGGCATGACCCAGGTTCAGTATCTAGGAAACATTATTGATGAACAGGGGGTGCATGTGGATCTAGCCAAGATCCAAGTCATTCGGGATTGGCCATCTCCAACCACTTTGACAGAGCTTCGCAACTTTCTAGGTCTCACCAAATTCTACCATAGGTTCATGTTGGGATCTTCTCATGTCACTTGACCCTTCAGTAAAGTCACCAAGGGAGGAGCGAAAGCAAAATTCTTTTGGTCTGATCCTCAACAGAAGGCATTCAGAGATTTGAAACAACACCTCTTCTCGACACTAATGCTCGCATTACAAGACTTGCAACAACCATTTTAGATTGAGATAGATGCCTTTAACTATGCAATATGAGACTCCAGTGGCATATCACAATGAGACACTTTCAGACATAGTCCAAAAGTATCCCACTTATGAAAAAGATATGTAACCCATTGTACAGGCCTGCAAAAAATGGAAGCACTACATTTTTGGGAAGGAAATGGTCATTCACACAGACCATCAGCCCCTGCAGTTCATATAGACCCAAGGGAAGTTGTAGAATGATCACCATCAGAAGTGGTCAACATACCTACAATAGTTCCATTTGAATATCAAGTATAAGAATGGTAGAACCAATAATGTTGCAGATTTCCTCAATTGACCATCGATCATGGCGTTAACCACCGTGTTCAACTCTTGTCGGCATGAGACTCCTGGTTGGCAACTTCTCTACAAAAGTGACCTAGAATTCAACCACACATACCAAACACCCTTGGAGAGTCAGCATGTTCTAGATTTTCACCTCCAGGATGCCCTGTTATGCCACGTGCATCAAATTTGTGTTACTCAAGCAAGCATGCGAAGATGATTTGGGAAGCACACTAAAATCAGGCTACTGGGAATTTCGAGGTTGAGAAAATCGTGGCAGTATTGCAAAATTATTTCTCATGGCCGAATCTTCGATAGGATGTCGGGAAGTACATCAGATCCTGCACTGCCTGCACCATTTCCAAACTGACCATCAAGAAGCAAGCCCTATATACCCCACTTCCTACCCCTAGTCAACCTTGGGAATCCATCTCCATGGGTTACATGTCGACCTTCCTTTTACTAAGCATGGAAACGACTATGTTTTTGTGGTCATCGACAGGTTCTCGAAGATGGCCATTATGGCGGCCTATAAGAAGAATATCACAGCACAAGCCATTGCTAAACACTTCTTTGAATGAGTGTGGGTAAACTTTGGGATCCCACAGTCTATCATCTTAGATCAAGATAACAAGTTCCTCAATACATTTTGGTCTAGTCTTTGGTCAATGTTGGACACCAAACTCACTAAGTCCACAACCTTCCATCCACAAACTGATGGCCAGACAGAGGTTGTCAATAGGATGGTCATACGTGTTCTACGCATTTACAACTCAAATCATCCACGCACATGGGATGAGAGCCTCCCCTATGTTCAACACAGCTATAACCAGGCTCTCTATAGCTTGATTGGCCACAACCCTTTTCAGGTGGGCTTTGGATTCTAGCCACTATGTCCCATTGATGTGGCTATGCCATTTGCAGCTACTCAGGCATATTTGGCTCATGTTCAGTCCGAAATAGATAAGACAAATAGCTTCATTGAGCACAACCAGCATAGCCACCTACAATTCCATGACATTCTGGAGAAATCAAATGCCAAGTACAAGCAACGACATGATCAACATTGGGTTCCACACAAGTTTCAAGTTGGCGACAAAGTTTGGTTGCATTTGAAAAAGGAACACCTTACCGAAGCCTATTGGAAACTCAAACCACTCCAATATGGTCCTTACACCATTACCAATGTTATGGTGGACAATGCATTTGAGCTCAGCGTTCCCCCATTCTTTGGCCTGCACCTAGTGTTCAATGTGGACCACCTTCAGCCATACTTTCCACCATTACTAGACACATCCAACATTGTAGAGAAACTCACACCAACATAGTTAAATCCAAATTGCATGGAACAAGCTTCAATTGATTAGATCATGGACATGTAGGTCGGGCACACTCACCAGCAAAAGATCCAACTATATCGAGTTGTCAAAGTAGGCCAACTCCTTCACCAGGGCAAGTGTCTCACCAAGGGCCAAGTTCAACAAAATTTTCCTCAGCTCATGGAGGAACTCAACACAATGGGGACCATTGCTTCCAAAAGGGGGAGGAATGGTCTAGGTGGATATTTGTGTCCACCTTCCAATTCCACTTGGACCCCCACCATTTCTTTTTTTAGTTTTTCAGTTTCCTTAATTGTAGCACAATTTACTATTTTTAGCATTTTTTCAGGTCCTAAAATTCTAGAGCCGTTTTCAGGCCCTAAACGATGTTTTTATGGAAATCTACCGCCAAATATTTTTAATTTAAAATCATCTTTTCCGTTGTGTTCCTCGGAGATATCTTTCCAATGGGTTATCATGCGTGACAAACGAAGATAACATGACCAAGTCGCGACCCCGAGAAGTTAGTTGTCCGACTCACCCCAACGGGGCCCATAAACTCTTGGTGTTACATCTCCTCGGGTTAGGGTTTTGGTTGTTTAGGTTTTTCTCTTATTTTTCATTGATAAAAAAGGCCCTTGAGCCTCATTGTAAGGTAGTTCAGAGGCATGTAGCCACCACATCTCTTCTCAGAGATAAGCTATCATCGATTAAGCTAGTTTATTTCCATTTTTGTTTGTACCCATATTTCAGTATTCTCCATTAGTGAAATGAAGTATTGTTTCTGTTGTATCTCTGTATTTGTGTTTATTTCCATACTTTATTGCATTCATGTTTAAATCCAGATTAGCCTTTGTGTTATCAACAACCTTCCTCTTACGTTCATTGCATCCAGTGTGTTGCCTTCAGCTGTTGTTCATGGTGTTTCTCGCTATGATGTTGATGCCATCATACCTTGATGTCCTTGTCTGCGAACAATGTGATGTCTTCATAGGTAGGCAAGATCCTAGGCACTTGCTTGGCTGCAACCCCTGTTTTGCTCTCAACAGTTTCCTTTGACTCTGCTCTCCTGAAGGCCATTGTATTTCTGTTGTTGAGATGCAGATGAATACCTACGATACCTTTGGACATGGCAACACTCATGGCAAGCAATCTGTCACTTGAAAACCAAAACGAACTTGAGAACGGACTTGCAACATACCTCTGTGACTCATCATGAAAGTTTTGTAATTCCACTGGGAGGTTGGGAGACTAACTGCCAAAACTTTACAACGCACAGTACACGGTCTCAGGAGGCTGACTGTGCTGACATGCAACCAGCAAACTTCATTGCGCAGTTTCTAGGGCCAACGGGACACTGCCTCCAAGAATTGCGCAATGCAAGCCTGTAGGTTGGTGTGTGGATATACTTACATAATTTCTGGAGGGAAGGCAGAGCCTTTTCTTCCGAAAATGTGCAGTGCTAGCTGGGCAAGGCATGGTCTGGGCCAAGGCAGCCCAGTCCGGTCGATGGGCGACTAAAAACATGAGAAGTCTGAAAGCATGACGAGATGAGTGCAAACAAGAGTGAATGATCATTCATGCAAACTAAGAGTGTAGTATTTAGAAAATAGGAAAGAATGCATCTGTGTGAAGTGAGTCGCTGCAACGGTGACCGTCCATGAAAAATAGTACCATGCATGCGAAAATAGTGAGATGTTAATGAAAATTGAAACAGTGCTAGTACAAGCTAGTATGTATCAAAATGACAGCAAGCACTCAGTGAAATCAAGCAGACAACATTGATACGAAGCGAAACACAAAAAGCACGAGAAATGCAGCGCGGGACATGAAACGCAGGCTTACCTAAAAACAAGTGAGCTAAATGTGTCAATGACTCCTAGATGCAATGTGGGATGTTAGATCTGCAAGATCTATTTGAGGAATGAGCTCTACAGCCTCCGGTTGATGAGTTTCAATAAAATTGAGGTTGCGATGCACATGCAACAAATCTAGGGAAAGCGACACTTGGTGGGAGGTTTCTGAAATGATCCTTGAATGTAACCTCCAACTACTAAAAATAGATCCCTAAAACAAGGGATGCCCTTGCATGCTACCTTGGGAGGAGTAGCCCATGCATGCAATTCAATTTTTCTTAATTCCGAAGGGAACCGATCAACTCAACTGCACATGCAACAATCTGCTCATCTGGGAGGACAAAATGTGTATTTCGCGGAGGGAGCTGAGATGGCTTCCTAAAGGGATTGCACAATTTCTGAGTAGATTAGCTAACTTCTCCTCAGAATTGCTCAATTTCTGGGTTGAGTAGCCTTGCTTGGAGGAATTACACAATTTCTTGAACGCAATTCTGGAGCCCAGCAAGCTGCGAGACAAAATTGTGCAATTTTTGGAGGGAAGGCTGGCAGCTCTCCAAAATTATGCAATTTCTTAAGGGAGTTGCTCAGGCGACAGCTAGACCAAGTGCAGTGAAACAACCAGTGAGGGGGATGAAACAAGCTTTGATGGACATGTTTTCATTATGCAAGAAAATCATTGAATCTTGTGTACTTGACAAGATGAGACATGCTGTTGTCAAAGGTTGGTAGGGACACTCCAAAATGAAGCGAAGGAAACATTTTGGAGGGTGGTTGTAGCTGCTACAATGGATCTAAAAGCCCAATCACAACCATCGAAAGTGCACCTACAAAGGGAGGTATGTGAACTCACGTGGGAGAAGGGAAGTGTTTCCATTTGTGATGTATAAATACTGCCTTTGATTTCTTATATCCCACATAAACCAAATGAAATCATAGATTGAGGTTTAAATAAAATGAAGGTAGTAGTTCACCATGACAATAAATTATATATCCATGCATCAAGGTTTAATATGCTGAAAGTATGGATATATTATAGCATCAATAGTATTCAATACATGATAGAGGAAATAGCATTTAAACATGCATGTTAAGAGTTCACCACATTGAGTTTAAGAGGGTTAAAATGAGCATTGTATATATAGTTATAAATAACGTTTTACTTAGGTCAGAGTAATGGTTTAAGTAAAACATCTTATAAACATGCTTGACGGATAAAACTTGTTGCGTGTGTTTATTAACCAAAAAAATATAATATATGGAGAATCTATTAATTCTAGAGTTGGTATATTAGGTAAACTAGGCATAAAAAATGAAGCAATGGCATGAAGTATGGTGAGATTTTTATGATTTCAAACATATTATTAATGGGTTAATGGGTGTTTATCCTATATAGTAAGACAAGAAATGAACTTTTCAAAATGGTAGTTAACTAGTTAGTAATATTAGTGTTAACTATAAAAAGAAAATTGTTACATAATTAAGCTATGTTACATGCACTATCAAAGGTGTAGGTTAAAAATTTACGCCTAAGGGTGAAACCACAATGAAAATTAATTTACAAAAAAATGTTATTTTTAAGAAAAACTAATGTTGAGTTTTTTGTAATAAGGTGAAATAGTAAGAAAAAAGGGAGTGCAATATGGAATAACCCTCCACCCAACCTCCTAGTGATGGAGATCATATTTTGGTTGATATGGGAGTGGAAAATTTAACCCCAGTAGCCTAGTTTCTAGATATTGTAAGAGATTTGACAAAAGGGTTTACAAAAATCAAGGTCAGCCATGAATGTTTATTGAAATCAAGTGAAGAGAAAGAAAATATCATTAAGAAATTGACTAAAAGGTCAATAGATAAACCTCTACATAGAAAGGTAGAAGGGAGTAGAGAAGAAAATTTAAGGCATAAAGCTCATAAAACTGAAATTGATAAGTGTGAACATGAAAATGAAAAATATGAAAGTGAATAATATTCTAACAAAACATCTCTAAACCCCGCTAAATCCATAAAGAAAAAGTAAACATAATGTTAAGGAGTGTTCAAAAAGATAAGACCACCTATCTTTGATGGAGAAAAAGAAAAATATTCATAGGTCTGGTTGTTAAGCATTACTAAATATTTTTAGGTATACAAGTATTCCAGCAACCTAAAGGCTAGACTGGTAGTATATCAATTACAAGGCAAGGTTGAAATATGGTGGAGGAAGGAAAAAGAGTACACAACGATGATGCAAAAAAAATCACATGGGAAGAATTTTAGGAATAGTTTAAAGGAAATTATAACTAGAAGGTATCACAATGATCGAGATAAAGAATTCCATGATTTGAGGTTGGGAAAACTATTATGGATGAGTTTGTAGAAAAATTTACAAACCTATTAATATATGTCCCCTACATAGTGTAGGAAAAAGCAAAGTTGCAATGATTTCTAAATTGCGTTCAACTGTCATACAAAGGAACGATTGAATTTGAAAATCCAAAGACCATGGATGAAGTTGTAAGAAAAAAATGGACCTGTAAGAAAAAAATAAAAAAGATAATTAAAGCTCAAAATCTTGGTCTAACAAAGACGAAAATAAATTTGGAAGACATTTTGAGAAGCCAAAATCCTCTATTATGAAGAATATTTGGAGATACAATCAGAAGAAAACATTTTGCAGGGTTAACCAGCCACAACTTGCACACTCTTAAACCAGCTTCAAAGAAATAGACCTTAATAATAAAGGTATTACTAGTGGAAGAGAAAAAGAACCTATAAAATGTTGTGGCTATTGAGAACCTCGTCTGTTGTGGAATTGTCCACATAACATCAGAACAGTTCAAGTATTGCAAGCAGTTCCTGAGACAAACATAGTAAATGAAAAAACCATAAATATACTAAGAATCAATGCCACTGTAGAAGACAGACAAGAAAAAAATTAGTTGACCATGATCAAAATTGAAGGTATTATACTAGACCATCCTATATATATTTCACTAGATCCAAGAGATAGTCTTTGCTATGTCAGTCCACAAGTTGTGGAAAAACACAAACTGAATTCTAAGAAATTTAAAATTTCATGGTTAGTTCAATTAGCTATACGCACAAATATGAAAGTAACTTGTTGTGTAAAAAAATGTTCTGTACAATTGAATGGATGTAGAACTTAATTAAATCTGAATGTACTTCCTTTAGGCTCTTATGACATGTTGATAGGAATGGATTGGTTGGAGAAAAATATATTTGTAATAAACTTTTATAAGAGATTGGTACTTATGTAACCGAGGAAGGGAATGTGCAAGTGATTAAGGGCATACCCAAGCTTATATCGACCACACAAATTTCAACCTTATAGTTGAAAATGACGTGCTTGAAAAGCCTATAAACAATTTAGTGTCAAAATTGAAGAAAACAATCACATAATAGAAAATATAAGTATAGATGATCTAGCTATAATTAGATAATTTAACGATGTTTCCCTAGATGAAATTCTAGGATTATCACCAAGAAATGACATAGACTTTACAATTGAGTTGGTATAGAAACCTCACTTGTGCCAAAATCACCATATAGAATGAGAATCCCTGAACTTGTGGAACTAAAAATGAAGTTACAAGATGTCAGGCTCGAAGTGACTCTGAATGAATCTGTTATATTTACATTAAGATAGTATATGACTATATACAAGGAGAGAGAGACTATTGGGTTACATCTCCCAATGTCTCTTCATCTTCCAGCTTCTCTTATTTTTTATTTATAATATTTACATAGGATTCATAATCCTAAAGATTATGTGTTCAACGTTCCCCCCTTTAATCTGAAGGGATGTTGGCGAGTCCAAACATTATTCTTAATCTTTCAAACTTTCCCCTTCCAAATGCTTTGTTGAAGATGTCTACAATCAACTCATTTGTGAAACAATGTCGTAGGTGGATTGTTTTGGCCTCAACATGATGTCAAATCAGATGGTATTTTGTATTAATGTTCTTGGTTCGATCATGAAACTTTGGGTTTTTGGCCAAATTTATTCTAGAAGTGTTTTCAATCAAAAGATGAGTTGAATACACTTTTTTCTCCTACAAATGTTCCAGAATATTCCTTATCCAGACATTTTCCTTCATTTCATCAGCTATTTCCACATGTTCTACCTTAGTTGTGGAACCTGTTGGAACTGAATATTTGCATGATCTCCAAGAGACAACTCCTAATCTAAGACTCATAACATAACCTGAAGTAGATACCTCAGTTTATTTATCTCCATCAAAATATGAATCAGAGAATCCAGTCAAGCTGAAGTCATCTACTTGTGTATACTTGAGTCCAAAATCTTGAGTTCCCTTCAAGTACTCTAGAACTCTTTTTGTAGACCAGTGACCCTCACAAGGCTTCTACATAAACTCGGAGAGGATTCCAATAGAAAAATAAATGTATGTTATAGTATTTGAGACTTCATATGCATTGTTTGTACTTTGTTCCATCCTCAATTTATTTTCCTTCAATCGATGTGAGCTTTAAGTTCTGTTCCATGGAGTAGTCAAAGGATTACACTCAACCATGCTAAAATTGTTCAACAAATATCCAACATACTTCTTTTGAGAGAGGAATATAAACTTTGAATGTTGGGTTACTTCAATATCACAGTAATAGTGAGCATAGCCCAAATCTACCATTTCAAAACCTTTCCTCAGTTCCTTCATTATGGATGTAATGTAATCCTCATTGTTCCATGTCATCAAAATATCATCTACCTACATCACAAGATATACAAATTTTTTTCCAACTTTCTTGACAAACAAATTTGCATCATAAATATCATAATGTTTGAAATTGAGTTTTAGAAGATGTTGAGTCAATTTCATGTACTAGGATTGTGGTGCTTGTTTAATTACATACAAGGATTTTATAATATTGGATACCTTATTTTCTTGACCCTTCACAACAAATCATTCTAGTTGGGACATAAAAACATTCTCTTCCAAATATCCATTCAAGAAAGAATTTTTTACATCCATTTGATGCAATTTCCAAATGTTCTATGTTGTCAAGGAAAAATGTTTCTGGATGGTATCCCATTCTTTTGTGGTGGCAAAGTTCTCCTCATAATTGACCCCTTCCTTCTATGAAAAACCTTTTTCCACAAGCCTTGCTTTATGTATGTCAAGTGAGCCATCTGGTTTATACTTGTTTTTGAACACCCACATGTAGCCAATTGGTTTGGTTCCCAATGGAGGATCATCTAGCTTCCATGTGCCATTGTTTATCAAAGCATCATATTCTTTATGCGTCACTTGTTTCCATTCATCATGATAAGCATCTTATTTGAAGTAAGTTGGTTCGAAATATGTAGAGTTCAAAATCATAGGAAACACCCATATCAATAGGTGAATCATGATTTTCTACATCACCTCCTTTTTTTTTGTTGATCTTCTTGTTCCTGTCTTTCCAATGTCATTAGGATGAAGACTTTCAAGTTTCTTTTTCATCCATTTTGGAGGACCTTTCTAAGATGGCCTAGGCTTGTTAGCTGATTGAGATGGGGCTGAATCAAGATTTAATCTCCCAATTTTGTCACTCACGTCACTGAAAGTGTCATCAGTGGTTGGAGATTCATGTGGGGGAGAGAGTGCTTCACAACGAGATTCCATAGATTGATCTAGGATAGTGATCACCCCTTCAAGATGTGGAATATCATTATCAAACTCTTGAAAATAATTTGCATGTCTGAATCTATCAAATTGATCAAGTTGTCATTCGAGAACATTTTTAGCCTCAGCAGATTAAAGAAATGTCACATCTCCACATATCACTAACTTCTTATTCAATTCATCATAGATGCAATATGCCTTGGAGGTATTTGAGTACACAAAGAATACCCATTTGTGATTCCTTGCAATGAGTTTGTTTCATTATTCCTTGGGTATCAAGGCATAACAAGTGGAACCAAAAACCCTGAGATGTCTCACTGAAGGAATGTGGCCATACCATATTCATACAGAGTCTTGTTTTTTATTGCATTAGATGGAAACCTATTCTTTATATGCATAGCACATAAAACTGTATCATCCCAAAACATGATCATCTTAACATTCTTGAAAAACATCATCAAACATAACATATATAAGATTTTTGTGTTCATTCAGCTACTCTATTTTTTTGGGGATTATAAGGCATGGTTGTTTGATGTTTTATCACATTTTGGTGAATAAAGTTTAAAATTCATTTGATTTATATTATTTTCCATTATCAATATGAATAGTTACAATATGAGATGGTGCATAATTTTCAATCCACGCATGAAAGTTCTTGAATGTTTAAAACGCTTCAGATTTTTTATTCAATAAATAAACCAAACAAATTCTAGTGTAGTTATCAATATATGTCATGTTATATTTGTTATCATTTACAGAAGGAATAGGCATTAGGCCACACAAATCATAATGAACGAGTTTAAGTTTTATATGTTCTTCGGAATGAGAATCATGAAAATGTTATTTCTCATGCTTTCATAAGATACAAGGATCACATTGCTTAAGTTTCCTAAGAATTGTGGCCAAACTAGTAACTCCATTTTTATTCAACAAATGGAGGTTTTATAGTTCAAGTGTCCAAATATAGCATGCCATAACAGACTTCATGGAAATATATCTTCATCATAGTGAGATCTATATGAAAAGTTATGTGCATGAGTAGAGGTTCCCTGCAGCTTTAGAAGTATTTCTTCTTCTATCCCTATCATGATCAGTGAGTGATATGATTATTTTATGAACTCAACATTGCCATCAAATATTTCAATGGAGTGTCCTTGCTGGTTGGACAGAATAAAATAATTTTCTCATCAAATCTCTGAGGTATAGAATATCATGTAGAAGAAATATTGGAAGTCCAGGCAGTTTCAGCCTGATGGTGCCAAGCCATGATCGCTAGAATTTTGACATGTCTACAAAGTAGACTTCTCTATCAACATTATTAGTGATTTTTTCAAATAAATCTTATCTGAAATTCATGTGGGAAGTTTCTCCTTAATGAAGTAACCAAGCATATTTCCATGAAGAAAGTGAAGAATTAAATAGGTCTTCAGTTACTCCAATGATGCAATGTGCCACAACATAATGAGGGACTCGGGTACTTCTCCTTTCCATTTTTCAAGTGTTTTACTTTTTCCTTCATTTCTTTCCTTCTCAACTTTGTCCCAAGGTGGCTTACATATGGAAGCATCATGTCCATCTCTATTGAATTGTAAGCAATGAAGATCAAACATTTCTCCTTGGAAATGTCTACCACCCCTGCCTCTAAAAATGTTCCCTCCTCTTCCTCTTCAGCCACATCTTCCTTGAGAAGAATCTTGTGCATGATTCTTATATTTCTATGAAAGGCACGCGACCTCTTCAGAAGACTGAGGAGTTGTATGTTGGAAATAATACTGAGAGGGGGGGTGAATCAGTATTATCAGATCAGATAAAACTTTTCAATTTCATACTCAGATTCATATACGCTACTTCAATG
>APFE030596089.1:0-10997 GCA_000404065.3 Pinus taeda
TTATATTATGGAACTTTCCAAAGAAATTTATAATTCCTCCATTTGCAACCATCACTTGACATTATGGTGCTGGATATAGGAACAAATTCAATTCCTTAGTTAGCTTACAATGAATGAAATTATGAGTACTACCTGAATCAAGTAGTACTATTGCATTTTTCTTCTTGATATATCCTTCTATATTGAATGTTTGAGGAGTGGTAATTCCTGGAAACGCATTGCAAGATATGGTCAGATTCATTTCTTCTTTCTTAGAGGTTGGTTCCTCATGTATATCCTCCTCTTTTGATGTTTCTTCTTCCTTTTCTTCCTCCTCTTCAAAACCTATGTAGAATAATTTGTTCTCAGCCAATTTATGACCTTTAATGTATTTGCTATCCCAACTATAACAAATCCCTTTTTCACTTTTTTACTCCAATTTTTGTGGCATAAACCTTGTAGGTTGTGGAAGGCTAGGAGCAACAACACTTCCATCTTTATAGTTGTGAGTGCTAGAATTCCTTATTGCCATAATTTTTCTTTCAACTTTTCTGGGCCACCCTAAATGCCTTCTCCAATTAATTAGGTTCCCAAAGGAAAACCTCATGTTGGATGTTATCCTTTAAATTCCCTATGAAGACATCAATCCTATGCTCTCTAGAATACCATTTAACCTGAAATTCAATTTTTGGAAGTCCTCAATGTGTTCCACCATTGAACCCCTTTGTTTGAGATTTATCAATTGGCTAAATAATGTGTTTCTCTTTGTATCCTCATAATGTGATATCATTTCCTTTATTGACCAAGTAACAAGTGGTTTACGAGAAAAAAAGCCATCAATACCGTACAAACTGATTGGGTTCTAAATATAAAGTTGCAATGATTACCTTTTGTGTGTGTTTGCACATCATGGAGATCAAAATATTGCTCCATCTATAATATCCATGTTACCGGATCCTTGCCATAATACTTCCTCATATCGATCTCTGGAATGTGGTGATTCTTAAACCTAAAATTGGAGTATCTAAAATCCTCATTAGCATTCTTTTTGTTCTCATCATGATTTTCATGGAATATATTTTTGCCATTAGAAATAATTTCTTGTAGCAACTTTGTCAAACCTTCCTTCAAACTTTCCATGTATGCTTATAATCTATCCTTCAAACCTTCCATGTCTGCCTTTAATCCATCCTTAAATATTTCCATGTCTAATTTTAAACCATTCTTCAGAACTCCCATGTCCCTTTTTATACCATATATCTTATCATTCATTATGGCTTCCAAATCATTTTTTGTTACTTTTTGCGAGAGCAAAATTTGTTACACTTGGTCTCGTAATTTTGATATATCATGTTGCATTTCTTCCTCTTCTTCATGCATCATATAATATATATTTGAATTCTTACTAAGTGTGTACCTTTTTTTATTTGAGTCATTTTGTAATAAAATAATAATACTATGCTTCACTATGCCCTTTGAATCACTTCAAACTGATTTTTTAAACAAAAGTTATGCAAAAAATTTAAAAACTACACACACTTTTCTTGTTTTTTAGGAACTCGATATTGAAATTGTTGGATCTTTGTAATTTTGGATCTCCAAAATCTGAAATTTTGTCCTTGGATATCACTTTGAGTCTTCTTTCCAACCCTACAAGTTAGATTGAAATTGGATTTTTCAAGAAACAGTTATGCTCAATCTCCCACGATAACTTGATTATAGTCTAAT
Source organism: Pinus taeda (assembly GCA_000404065.3). Classification (NCBI taxonomy): domain Eukaryota; kingdom Viridiplantae; phylum Streptophyta; class Pinopsida; order Pinales; family Pinaceae; genus Pinus; species Pinus taeda. The sequence continues at coordinate 1,708 of APFE030596089.1, forward strand.
TCAGTAGAGCGAACTTTTACGGACTACCATGTGTCAATGTTTCGACCTTCGGCCCTGAAAATATTACCCAAAACACTACATTCCATCCAATTTTAGTTTCTTTTACAAAATTTAGATCTGATATTCAGAGAGAAAGTTATGTTAGTTCTCCCTAGGTCACCTGTTTGTGATGGAATTCTAGATCCTGCAAAAACCCTAACTTCCTCGAATCATATCTCCACAAATATAATGAACCGAAATCTGAAATTCATACACAAGGTTCACCAATATTTCTGCCCCACGTGGTTACAATTTCATCTTTCAAAACTTTGTAGAAAAAAGTTTTAGTGAAAATTCCAAGATGTCATGTTTGAAGAAGCAAAATCCTAGAATCCAAAGCTCTGATACCAAATTTTATGCCACCATCTCACAAACGAAAAAATAGATCAACAAATTAAAAATTAGCCTCTTTGAAGGGGAATCTACTTTACATTACATAAAATGAACAATTCTTGGATGATACAAATGATAATACCTCCTTGGTATATATAGGAGTCTAAGGGGTCATAATATAATTAGAGCTTACATAACAATAATAATGTAAGGGAACAATGATAACAATATTGGGCTTCTATGGGGCACAACAATAACAACATGGGGGATACATGGGCACAAAAATAACAATAAAGGGAATACACTAGTATTATAGGGACCTAACAATTTTCCTCCAGGATCTAACCATCTCATTCTAATTGTCTACCTATCCTTAAATAACACATCCCATCAAAGTGCATCGTGTCCCTTTAACTTTTCCATGGAAAGTCAAATATAATGGGGTTCTTGAACATTCTCATACTCAAAACTTACCTTTTGAGCTCCCATGTCAAACCAATGAGAGCCTAAACCTTTAAATTGCCATCATAGTGTGAACCTTCCACATTTCTGCTACCTCTATCTTTTTGAAAGGAAACTAAAGATAGTACTAGGTACACTTCTTTATAATGTCTCTCTTTTTCAACATCATATTGCAACTTTGAGCCTCCTCTAGCATCCTCATTCTTCTATTTTCCAAATCTTCTATCCTTCTTCTCAATTCCCCCAATTCTCTATTTATGGAACCTGCTCATGTTCCTCCTTCTTTATGTGGTGACATTCCTACAATTTTTTTAGTTGCCCTCAACCTAACTAACATTCATAGGTATTATCTATGCTTCATTTCTGAAAACTCATCCTCTGACAATTGTAGTGAAAAAAACCCACATGGGTCCAACCACAACCACACACTACATAAACATAAACATCAAAATAAATCACCTATCACAAGGGACCTGGGGCATGTACATAACCATTATAAGAACATAATATATGTCCAAATAACACACAACTATTATATGCTATCATTATTGAACTTCAAATCTAACACATATATTAATGAAATTGAGAAATAATTCATATGAGACAAAACAAGAGATGACAACAAATTTTCTTTCTTATTCCCATACACAACAAATTATTCTGAGAATTAGTGTGCAACTATATTTTGTGTTATGCCTTAGCATACACACCATTGATTTCACACTAGACTCAACCAACTATTTCATTTTCCAACTACACAAGCTCTTTCTTATTTCATTCCTTCAAGATATTCTAGGTTTTTTATGTTTTTATCTCTTCTCCTAATCATCTTGTTTTAATCTCTCCTTCTTCTCAATTCACTTCCTAATTTAAAATGTTAGTTAAAAGGCTAAACCATCACAACATTTTGTCTTCCTCGACCATTTCCTGTACAATCATAATCCATCGATGCAATAAACAATTATGGATGTTCAAATCCTATGATCATCACTATTTTGTCTAGATCATCATTATTTTGTTTCCTTCATCATTATTTTGTTACATAGGTAGTCCATTGACTCACCCATGAACACCTTGTGATACATGGAATCACTTCAAAGTTGTGATATACAATTTTAAAATATAAGTGTAGTGAAACAACAACATACCCTAGTATGGTGTTGCGATAGAGGTGTTGCACTAGTAGTGTTGCAAGTGATGTGTTGTAGCAACATAATGGAAAGGTGGTGTTGTAGCATAGGTGTTGTAGTAATGATGTTGCAACAATGGTATTGCAACAATGTAATAAGTTATTGTTGTAGCAACTCAATAGTAGAATGGTATCACAACATGCTTACCTCATCACCTAGGTTATTATCTAAAATAAATCAATGTAGATTTTCTTTTTACCATGGATGCTTTTGAATGCCAACAACGAAGTGTCAAAAATATGACAAATCAACTTTATTAATCAACTGAGCAGCTTACAGGTGTGAAACACCACCTGTAAGACTTCCTCTGCAGTACACTGCTCTGCCTCATTCATTACATGAGGAATATATATAACAAACACACATTTAGGGAAGTTGAATAGAATCCTATCAAACAAGAACAAAATCCTAATATAGGGTTCGGTTTGAATTGTTTCTACATTAATCTCAACACTCCCCTTTAATGGAGAAATAGATTCACAGATATGCCTAACACTTCCCTAAACAACTCAGATTTCATTTTACCAAGAGGTTTTGTAAAAATACCAGCAACATTGTCATAACTATTACAATACTCAATATGGATTTCTTTTGACTCAACTTTCTCCCTGACAAAATGAAACTATATATCAGTATGCTTGGTGTTCTTATGAAATACTAGATTATTTGGAAGTTTGATGGAGCTCTGGTTGTCACATTTGATCACTGTTGCAACCTTCTGTTCTTCTCTAGCATCAAGGAGAAGTCTCCTCAACCAAATTATTTCACATGTTGCTGCACACATAAATTGATATTCAGCTTCTAGAGAAGACAAGGATATTGTCTTACGCTTTTTGCTACTCAATGTACTGACCCCAAATCCAATTTTGAATGCATAGCCTATTATGGATCGTATGTCATCTACATTTCCAGCCCAATCAGAGTTTGAAAAGCTTGTTAGTCAAACATCACACGAATCAATATAAACAATACCAAAATCTATGTTTCCCTCTAGATACCTTAAAACAACTCTAGTTACAACCCAATGGATCTCAAGGGGCTTTGACATAAATTGGCTCAATGCACTGACTGCATAAGCCAAATCAGGCCTAGTTGTCGTAAAGTAGATTAGACTCCCAACTAGTTGTCTATACAATGTCACATCTGCCTCCTTAGATCCATTATGATTCTAAAGTTTTAAATTCTATTGTAAAGGTACTGCTACAGCTTTGCACTTATCCATTCTAAAATTTTCTAGTAAGCTCCTTACATACTTACCTTGTGACAGAAAAGTTTGTCCAGAATCCCTCCAGACTTCCAAACCTAAACAATAGTGTAGTTACCCAAGGTCTTTCATCTCAAAAAACTTGTGACATCTGCTCTTTGATCTCTTTAATGAGATCATTAGCATTCCCTGTAATGATTAGATCATCTGCATATAAAGAAATCAAAACAATCCTTCCCTCTTTATCAAACACTGTATAAATATTAGGGTCATTTTTGCTCCTTTTATAACCATGATGAAGGAAAAATGAATCAATTTTGTCATACCATGACCTGGATGCCTGTTTTAGTCCATACAGTGCTTTCTTCAACCTACAAACTAAATTTTCTCCCCCCTATTTGACAAACCCCTCAAGTTGTACTAAGTAGAATTCTTCTTTCAAGTCCCCATTAAAAACACAAATTTAACATCTAGTTGTTGAATCATCCAATGGTGTTTGGTACCTAAAGAAATTATCATTTTTATTATGTTAAGTTTAACTACAGGGTCAAATGTTTCATCATAATCTACGCCTTCTTGCTAGGAATACTCCTTTGCAACCAGCCTAACTTTATACTTATCTATGCTCCCATCTTATTTAAATTTAGGCTTATACATCCATTTGCATCCTATGGATTGTTTGCCTTTAGGTAGTTTAACTAAATCCCAAGTTTTGTTTATGAGAATTGATTCATATTCCTTTTCCATAGTAGCCCTCCATTCACTATATTGACTAGCTTCTTTATAAATGGAGGGTTCGACAACATTCATCATACTAATTATAAAATCATTTTCCTTATATTTTGCTGGCAATTGAGCTTTCCTACTTGATCTCCTGAGTGGTGGGGTAGCTTCAAACCTTGTCTGATCATCATTTTCTAGACTTGGCTTGACAACTACATCATCTTCTTTCCCTTCCTCCTCCTGTTGTTGCTACTGCATCTGTTGGTGCTCATTGCTGTCACTTGATTCATCACTACCTTCTTCCACCAACAAGGGCACGTGCCATTCTTCATTAGCACTCTCGTGGTTTCCATCATTAACCTGCTCATGAAACACTACATCTCTGCTCACAAACACTTTATGAGTAGAGGGATTGAACAGTTTGTAAGCCTTAAATTCTGTACAATACCCAACAAAGATACATTTGATGGCCTTTGAATCAAGTTTCTTTCTATCTTCCTTTGGGATATGGGCAAAGTCTTTATTGCCAGAGACTCTGAAATGCTTAACTGCAGTCTTATAACCAAATAAAGCTTCAAAAGGAGTTTTAAAATCTAAACTTCTTGTTGGACTCCTATTCTTTATATATACTACAGTATTAATTGATTCACCCCAAAAGTTGTTAGAAATATTCTTACCTTTTAACATACTGTGGACACACTCCACAAGGGTTCTATTTTTCCTCTCTGCAACCCCATTTTGTTGAGGAGTGTGGGGTACTGTAAACTACTATTGTATCCCATTATCTTTGTAGTATATGAGTACACAATCTTTATTGTACTCTCCCCCTTGATCTGAACAGAGAATCCTGATGCCTCTACCTATCTGCTTTTCAACCATACTTTTGAACTCCTTGAAGTATTCAAAAGTGTTGCACTTCTTCCTGGGGAAATACACCTAAATAAATACAGCATAGTCATCAATAAACATCAAAAAATAGTATGCACTGCCTAATGATCTTTTCTGCATAGGCACACATAGATCTGTGTGTACCAGCTCGAGTATACCTCTCTTCTTTGTATCACGATTCATGAGCAATTCGTCTCTGTGCGACTTTCCCAGTGCACATGCATCACAATCAATATGAGCAGATTTTAAAATAGAAAGACCTTTGACCATACCTCTTTTCTATAAAAGCAGCAGATCATTTAAGTTAATTTGGCCGAACCTGTGGTGCGATAAGTCCACTGTAGTCATGGAAGATGATGCCAATGCCTGATATGCTGCGCTTTTGACATTTAGCTTGTACAATCCTCTCACACGAATACCTGATGCAATAGGCTTCATACAATCCAACAGGTCTTTAATGACACAATTTGATTTATAAAACTCTACTTTGAGATTTTGAACAATTATAGTAGAAACAAAGATCATATTCTTTTTTATCCCTGGTACATACATCACATTATGGATATGTCTAATATTTCCATAAGGAAAAACAACATGAATATTACCATAACCTTCGATTTGGTACCCTTTATCATCACCACGACAGATGTTTGCTCCACTGCTGGTTTCTTTGAAGTCTTCAAACCACTATCTGTTCCATGTCATGTGAATGGATGCACCTTAGTCGACAAACTAGGTATCTGCTTCATCCTCCTTAGCCAAAAGTGCAGAGTCAGATATGAACAGTTCTCACTCTGCTCCTCATGAGAAAAATGACCTGCATGCTGCTTATGTCTCTTCCAACCTTCATCAAACTTCTTTTTCATGCAATATCTAGCTATATGGCCAGTTCTACCACAATAAAAACATTTCGTTACAGAGTCATTTCTATTAAAAGACGTACCTTGGGGTGAAGGCATCTTTCTCTATGGGACTGCACTGCTCTTCTGTGCAACATTTGGCTTTCCTTTGAAGGGATTCTTCTTCGCCACTAAGGCCAGATCTGAACTCTGAGGTTTATGAGTTAGTTGCCTTTCCTCCTCTTGCATGAGGATCCCTACCAATTCTTCAAATACGAGGTCTTTTTCTCTTGCATTCAAGCCAGTGATGAACATCTAATACTTATCAGTCATACCATTCATGGTAATCGTGACCACATCTGTATTTGACATAACTTCACTCATATCACTCAACTTGTTCTTGAGCCCCTTCATCTGTGAAATGAATGCTACAACTATCTCATTCTCCTCCATCTTGATGGAGAGAATCTTTCTCTTCATGAACAACAACCGATTGGTGTTCTTGACCTCATAATAATCCATGAGCATCTTCCAGATCTTTGGTGCAGTCTTGCAATCACGGATATGGGGAATAATGCAATCTGTGACTCACAATTTCAGGAGCATTCTCACCTTAGTCTCCCACTTTTATGAGTCTTAGATTGTTGTTGTTGTTCCTCTTGCAATGAGGTTTGGCTTTACCTCATGATTGTTCACAATCATCCATGCATTGTGTCCCTCAAGCAGGATCTGCAACTTGAATTTCCAACCAAAATAATTCGATCCATCTAGCTTGTTGTTTTCATTGAGGTAAGCTTCAACTAACTGGTTATTCATCTTGAATGAATAAAAAACTTCAACCCAACAATTTAAAAAAAAAGACAACCCCAGATCTTCAAAACTACTGCAAATACTGGATCCAAACAAAACTTAGCCCAAATCACTTCAATTCCTTGCCTCTCCCTTAAAGAGTTTAAGAACCCCTACATATTCAAATAAAAAACCCTTCTTTTCCAATCGCCCCTTTCCTTTCTCCTTTTTAAAATGATTACTTAAATTCTTTCCTTTTAAAAACAATCGCCCCTTTTAATTAAAAGGCTCTTCCTTTTTTCTTTAATTAAAAAACTTAGCCATGGAATTCGAAATCGTGAAATAAGGTTTTTTTTTTTTTTTTTTTAATTCTAAATCATGGAAGGCAGGAAGGAATTCGAAATCATGAAATTTTAAATGGACTTCGACGTTTCTTTAATCATGAAATCATATGGCACAAATTTTCAAATTTAAAATCCCCATAATCCCCAACGCCTCCCTGTCCATGCCTCCGATCTTTGCATGCCCCAATCGACAGCTCTGCCTCATGCTCTCACGCTGCCAGCATTCAACCAAAACGCAGTCCCACAGAGATGGCATTCTCCCTTCTTCGAATACGCATGAAGCAGCAACCTACGGGCAAGAAATCTTGGCCTTTGCGCAGTCAAGAGATCTCATATGAGCGATCTCATTTTTCACCAGAAATCCGTCTGCGAAAACCGAGAACCCATTCAGACCCCTCCAACATGCAGATTATTGTGCGACCTCCTCCAGCATCCGCAATGGGTCTCCAACACGCAGTTCACTGAGCGGCTTCCTCCACGGAACTTCGATCCACTGTCTTTCACCGTGAAGCCTCCACGCACCTCTGATCTCGACAGTCCTGTAGCAATCCAAACAACCTTGTCACCACAAAATTCACCGTGGCGTCCTCTTCACCGTAGGCTCCTCATCAAAGAGCCCTTCTTCTTCAATGCAAAGTGCAGCTATACGCTATGGTAAAAAATGCACCGCCTATCGGGCAGCGAAGAAATATGGAGAAATCAACACTTTTCTCAAATAGGGACTCCACCTTGCAGGCAGACTTCACCGCAAACTCTACAAACATGGTCAGTGCGATTATCACTGCTCCACTCCCGTCGCTCTGACTAATAAAAAATTTGTAAGGCGAGAAGTGAAATAGGCACGACCATCGCGCCAATTGTTGTGCTGATTTTGCCTTAAACTCGTTGGCCTCACTCTCCACTTAGGGTACATGCATCTTCAGTCTTTTAGGTCTGATACCATGTCAAAAATATGACAAATCAATTTTATTAATCAACTGAGCAACTTACATGTATGAAACACTACTTGTAAGACTGCTTCTTCAGTAGATCGCTCTGCCTCATTCATTATACGGGGAATATATATCATAGTTACCAAATTCAAGTTCGATTGGATAAAAATTAAATTTGCAAAAAATTCCATAATAGAGATCATAAAATCTTTTTTTATTAATTTTTCTCAGTTTACTTTGAATTATGAATATTTTTTATTAATTTTAAATAATATAACAATTTTAGAAATAAAATTATCTAAAAAAATTACTATTCATCTTTTTTCTCCAAAACATCAATCCTTCCATAAATAAAAACTAACTACTTAAAAGTAAGTTACTTCACACATTTCCCTAACTACTTAAAATTAAGTTACTTCACACATTTCTGTTTCCAAGATTGGAAAAACAAAAATTTTCTAATATCAATTTTACCTTCTATTTTGTTCTACCTTTTTAACTTTTTATTTCCCTTATTTATATATGCTATCCAAACTCTATTTATTTCTTTTCATAGAATATTATAACAAAGAAAAAATAAGCTACTTTCACTTATTTTCTTTTCTAAATTAAAGATCGAAAAAACAAATTTTTCCTAATTTCACTGATATTTTCAACTTTTATTTTCTTTTCTTCAGTCATTTTTCTTCTTTTTCTATATATCCCATTCCACCCCCTCTCTCTTTTGAAAGCATAACGAATAAATAATCTTTCTCTCTGTCCTTTTACTTACCCACATACATTATTTTATTTTTATGATGAAATATTTCTTTCAACTGTCCTTTTACTTACCCACATACATTATTTTATTTTTATGATGAAATATTTCTTTCAACGAAACTTGGTTGGAAATTTCCACTGATTCCTCCTCTCTCACTGTACTTCCCTCATTCGGTCCCCTACTTGTTGGGAGGAAAAACTTGGTTGGAAATTTCCACTGATTCCTCCTGTCTCACTCTACTTCCCTCATTCGGTCCCTTACGTGTTGGGAGGAAAACCTTGCGACTAAAACCCTTTCAATTGGTAATGCTTTGGGAATCGATTGATTTATTTATTGTTATACTCCTCGTAGAGAATTACAGCGATAACGACCATCTTCTATCCAAAGACACAGGTAATAGTTTGACTAACTTTGAAATGGATAATTGTTTAGTAATCTTATATTTTCCATATATGTTCAGAAGGCATCACCCTCTCAATTGGTAATGCTTTGGGAATCGATTGATTTATTTATTGTTATACTCCTCGTAGAGAATTACAGCGATAACGACCATCTTCTATCCAAAGACACAGGTAATAGTTTGACTAACTTTGAAATGGATAATTGTTTACTAATCTTATATTTTCCATATATGTTCAAAAGGCATCCTGCACCACAGAATTAGGAAACTGCATTAACCCTACGATTAACTTTTAATGGAATGAATCAGGATGAATTTCTGTGACTATTCCATGGAAGAACCAAATCAACGAATTTCCATATTGTTTGTCCGAATCTGGACAATGTT
>APFE030596092.1:0-16752 GCA_000404065.3 Pinus taeda
TAACTCAAGATAAAGTAACGCAGTTAGTGCCAACACAGTACGAATAGAAACAAGTTTTACAACTGGAGAAAAAGTCTCATGAAAGTCTATACCTTCAACCTGAGAATACCCTTTTGCTACCAGTCTCGCCTTATACCTTTCGATACTTCCATCAACTTTTCGTTTCAGTTTGAAGACCCACTTGCATCCAACAACACTTCTCCCGTCAGGAAGCTCTACAAGATCCCAGGTATTGTTCTTGGCTAAGGAATCCATTTCTTCTTCCATAGCTGTTTTCCATTTTTCGCTATCTGTATCATCTATTGCTTCTTGATAACAAGAAGGTTCACCATCTTCAGTAATCAAAGCAAAAGATGAAGCATAATCTTCATACCTTTTGGGAGTTTTTCTTTCCCTTGTAGACCTTCTTAGAGTGACTAGTTGCTGAAATGGTTTAGAAGCTTCAATGGCTTCCTTTGTATCTTCAACACTTTTTTCTCCAGAAGTCTCTCATTCCTTTTGACTGTCGCTGAAAGGTCTAGCCTCCAACTGAACTTGTTGATTTGGCGATACTTGTTCCTGTTCAATTCTTTCAACATTTGATTTTAAAAGAGAAGATTCATCAAATGTTACATCTTGACTAATGACTATCTTCTGCAATGTAGGATCCCACAACCTGTATCCTTTCACTGCATAGTCATACCCAACAAAGACATAACACTTCGATTTTGGATCTAATTTTGAACACTGATTTTTAGGAATAAGAGAATAAGCATCACAGCTAAATATTCTCAAATGTGAATAATCACAAGACTGACCTGTCCAAACTTCTTCATGAATTTTACAATTAATTGCGACTAAAGGTGATCTGTTAACTAAATAACTAGTAGATACTGCTTCTGCCCACAACTCCTTTTGCAAGTTAGCATCGCTGATCATGCTTCTGGCTCTTTCCATAAGAGTCTGATTCATATGCTCAACAACACCATTTTGCTGAGGAGTATAAACATCGGTTTTGTGTCTAATTATTCCCTCATCTTTACAATATTGTTCAAATTCAATTGAAGTGAACTCACCATCATTGTCAGTTCTTAAACATTTAATAGATTTGCCTATTCTTTTCTCTACCATTGCTTTAAATTGTTTAAAAACATTGAATACATCAGCTTTCCTTTTTAGCATAAAGACCCAAACTTTTTGGGAAAAATCATCAATAAACATTAAAAAATATAGAGCACCTCCATATGATACAATAGTGGATCACAGATCAGAATGAATATAGTCTAAAATATCTTTACTATTATGATTTCCAAATTTAAGTCTCTGTTTACACTGTTTTCCATACACATGATGTTTACAGAAATCTAACTTCAAGGATTTCAGATCAGGAAGAGATTTACATTTCATTAGTATCTGAAGACCTTTCTCACTCATATGACCTAATCATTGATGCCATAGACGAGTATCTGCTTCTTCCTTTTCTGACGCAACCGCTGCTTCACTAACCTGAGTACTTCCTTTTAACCTGTAAAGATTTCCGACCTTTTCTGCTTTCATAACCACTAGGGCTCCTTTAAAGACTTTAAAGACGCCATCCTGACTTGTAAACTTATAACCATCTGAATCCAACACTCCCAAAGAAATCAAGTTTTTCTTCAAATAAGGTACATGTCTAACATTAGTTAATGTTCTAACTGTGTTATCATACATCTTAATCCTGATATTCCCCATCCCAACAATCTGACATGACACCTTATTACCCATAAACACAGAACAACCATTTACATTTTCATATGAAGTAAACCAATTTATGTGTGGATACATGTGATGAGAAGCACCATAGTCTAACAACCAACTTTCTAAACCTTGAGAGACATTACATTCAGGTGAAGTTTCATCTATCATACATAATTCTTCAGCAGATAAAACTTCGTCTATCATACCTGAATCGACCTAATTCGCTTCCTTCTTCGGGTTATCGGATTCTTTTCGTTTCCAACAGTGTTTCTTCAAGTGTCTAATTTTATTATAGTGCCAACACTTTGCCTTACACTTCTTTCCCTTCGATTTAGATCTAGAAGACCCCCTTGGTTTTTCTCCTCTTTCCTTTGAGCGTCCTCTAGCTACCGTTGCTTCTGATGCAGCTGTTTCAGTATTGGATTTCCTTCGTACTTCTTCAGACAAGAGAGCTCTCACGATTGATTCAAACTTCAAAGATTCAGCAGTGCTCAAGCTGATTGAAGTTACGAAGTGATCCCATGATTCAGATAGAGAACATAGCAAGGTTATGGCTTTATCTTTTTCTTGAATTTTAACTTCCGTATCTATTAATTGACATATAAGTGTATTAAAACCATTCAAATGTTCTGCAATTTTTGAACCTTCTTTCACTCGAAGACTGTACAACTGTCTTTTAAGATAAATTCTATTGGTTAATGACTGTCATATAGAGTTTTTCCAGTTTTTCCCACAATCCTGGAGCTGTACTCTCTTCAACAATGTTGAAGAGAACCTCATCCGCCAGGCATAACCTAATGGTACCGAGAGCTCGGGTATCTAAGTCCTCCGAGTCTGAATCAGTCATGGTTGCAGGTTTCTTAGTTGCCCCATCCAATGCCTTATGCAACCCTTGTTGCACAAACAGAGCCCTAACCTTTAGTTTCCAAAGAGTAAAATTGCTCTTTTCGGTGAATTTCTCCACCTCGAATTTCACATTTGACATCTTGGCCATTTTGTTATTCTCCTAGGGTTTCAGTTTTTCAACTAGGGTTTATATTTCCTTATTTCTTCAGGAAAGTTTTTTTTTCAATTTAAATAGAAAAAAATTCAACTAGGGTTTATATTTCCTTACTTCTCCAAGAAAGTTTTTTTTTTCAATTTAAATAGAAAAAACCCTTTGAAAAAAAACTTTTTTCTTTCCTTCAATTTAAAAAAAAAACCTTTGTCTTTTTTTTCTTCAATTTACACACATCCACCCATTTATTTTTAGAATTTCTTCAATTTACATACATCAACCCCTTTATTTTCAGAATTTCTTCATTTACACACATCCACCCCTTTATTTTCACAACTTTCTGAGAATTTTTTTGTTTTGAGACAAAATTTCTTTTAAAAAATACCTGGATCCATATCTGCTGATCGAATTCCTCTGGTAACAAGCAAGCTAGGCCTCTGGCAGCACCACTCAGGCTCCTTCATCGCAACAATGTTGCCCTCCAGCGCGCAGAGATCAAGGCTGTGCACTCGCAGCACCTTTGGCAGCACGCAAGCTCCTTCACCGCAGCGCTATGCACGCAGAGACTGCTCCACACATATACAAAGACCACACTGGCACTGGGCAGTGTGGTCAACGATAGAGGGGTTCTCACGTAGGAACGCAAAGAGTTCGGTTTTCACATAGAGGGAAGTTGCTCTGGTCTTCATGGCCTCCCCTCAGAGAATACATGCAGAGAATGACATAACCTTTTCACACTCCTCACGCCAGTAGCAACGTCCTTTCTACTCCAGCACGCAGCACCTCGAGCCTTCACGCCACATAGCAACAAGTCTTCCTCTCGTACACGCAGGCAACACTCTATACGCAGGTAACAGGGTTCTGCTCGCCTTCATGCAGAGACAGGATTTGGCACACAGAGATTTGCTTGCCTTCACGCAGAGACACACAACGTTCACACTGAGAATACAGACACACAACCTTCACGCTGAGACAGACACACAGCCTTCACACAGAGACACACAACCTTCATGCTGAGAATACAGGGTTTGGCAACAGCTTTCTCGACCTCCTCCCTTTCACGCAGCCTCTGGACATCACTCCTGGACTCCATACTCAACTCACTCACTCAATTCAACTAACTCGCTTTGATACTGAAAACAAGTGCATGTGCATGTCGTTAGGTTTTTATTAATTTCTTGTGCGTAAAAAACACCACTAGTTTCACTTCCGTTATCCCGTGACTTAAAGAACAACCTATTCTAAAATCAAGCGCTAACTAAAATTCACTATTTTTTTTAAATTTTTTTTTAAGTTAGATACACCAACAAATTTTAGGATTTTAGGGCCTTGGATTAGGCGAGTGGAGAGTTAACTCTCCAAGGCCATTTAAACGTCAAAAATAGGAGTCTGAATAGCGAGTGAAAATCCAATAGCGTTAGGAAGACCAGAAAAGCTCCGGATCTGGGAGTTAAGCACGAGGGTCTGTGAAGACAGGGAAAAGAGATACCCCCTCTCCTATTTGTATGAACTTACCTCACGACTGTTCCGCCTGGCTTCTGCGACGAGTTGGTATCCATAGTTGCTACTCCTAGGGATCTACACAGGTGGCTGCGGAGGGTAATCCCGTGGCACCTGAGGTCGACGTTGCATCACTCTCGACAGTACTACTGGAGGGCACCCTTGTGAAGCTTGGGGGCTTGCATCGACACAGGCTGTTGTTAGGAGGTCAGCGTAACTTCCTCTGTTACCTTCGCTGATAGGACTGGGCCCTCATCGTCCCAGACTATCTTCGGAAGGCCCCTTAATTCACTTTCTCGTATTTTGGTGTCCGGTCCTAATCACCCGGAGCAGAAATACTTGGAGGTTGTTTCACTGGCTGTTATCTTTAGGTACTTTATAGTGTGTGCTCTGTGCTCTTAGTTGGCCTAGCTTTCAATTTTTTTTGAGTCTTTGGTTAGATCTTAACAAGAAATTCAAAGTGGTTGACCGATCACCTAGACGGTCTCGAAGACTTCGTGGTCTTTCACCACCAAGTTTAGAGCCTTCTCCTAGAAGGCGCAGAGGTAATACTACTGGTGGGTTTCGTCCCACAACAGTTGACACATTGGGGATTGATCCTCCTCTCGGGGGCATTAGTATTCAAGCAAGGCCTGACACTTCCACGGAACAAGAGAGGAACACTCCAGTTTTTTCTCGAGTTCTCTTTCAAGCGGAGAATAACATAGAGGTAGAAGAACTCTCAGAGTCGTTAGCGGCTTCGAATTCTCCCCTACCATCTAGTCATCCAGACATATTACAATATGTTGGGACTCTGACACATAGACCGTCAAGTCCAGGTTATGCTACGCGCTTACCATCGATGACCACTACTAGAAGCATGGCTTCTACTACAAGTGCTACAACTATGCAGACTCCAACATCGGTACAAGGGGGAGGAACGATTTCCATTTCCTCTGCTTCTTTGTTTGGATCTTTTGCTAGCACATCTTTACTTGGGTCTACCTCCATTCCGTCCACGAGTGGAAATTCCCAAACCAATGCTTTTGGTGCTGGATTCTTCCCATTTGGCACCCATTCACAGGGTATTCCTTTAGTTCTGCTTAGTGCCGCCACGTCCATGATGGGTGGATCGGTTTCATTCCAGGGTTTTCCTTTCGGAAGTGGTCATATACCACATTCTAACTCGACAATAGGATCAATGCCTTTTTATTCTATAGGACAAAGTAGCAATCCTTTACAAGGTTGGACTAACCCTGGGGTTAGTGGTGCGAGAACTGGGAATCCGTTTTTCGGCCAACAAGGGAATAGGCCGTATGCCACAGTTAGTTCATTTCAAAGTATTCCTCCCTTAGCTTCGGCTTGGAATCCGTATAAGGGGTTATCAACTCGTTATAATTCTTTAGGAGGAAACTTTGCTGGTTATGGAGGTTTTGCGGTCGGAGTTGGTCAAACTCCGAATTTTGCTGGATCACAAGGCTTGCATTTTGGTTCAGCCGGTTCTGCTGGTTACTTCGGGCAGCCTGGTGCCTTTAAAAATCCAGGTCAATCTTTTTAGAACTTTGGGAGTTCCGCCCAGTCTGGGTGGAATCCTCAAGGTCCTCTTAGGATTTCGTTTCTGGCAACATTGAACTTGCCATATCTCACTAAGTTAACAAATGATCCCATCAAGTACAATCCGGCCTGGCCTCTGGTCCCAACCAAACTCCCTTCAGACATTCCAAAATTCGAAGGGAAGAGTGGTGAGGGCCCAGGCGACCATGTAACTACATTCCATTTGTGGTGCTCATCTAACTCCCTTATCGATGACTCAATTAGGTTGAGACCTTTTCAACGCACCTTGACTGGTAATGTGGCCCAATGGTATATAGAGTTGCCAGGGGGCAGCTTTACATCTTTCGCTGACTTAGCCAATATTTTCTTAAATCATTTCCAGTTGCCTGTCCGTTATGATGCCGGAACTGAACTACTGGCCACTTTTCGTTAGGATAAGACAACTCACATTTCTGACCATATTCAGGAATGGAGACAGAGAAAGAGGCTCATTAAAGCCGAAATCCCTTTGGAGTACCGTCTCGAATGGTTTTTGAAATCTTTACAACCTGAGATCTCTAAGGATGTCTCCATGTCTAGAGTCTCTTCTGAGGAGCAAGCCATTTTTAGGGCCCAATAATTAGAATTGATCTACTCTCAGTCTGGGATCCTACAAAAATACTTGCCAGATGCTCCTAGGTCTAAGGTTGACATAGCTAAGTCGAAGCCAGGTCCCCACGCGGATGGTATCGTTGGGTCGGTAGACACGAATGCAATGAACTTGTTGAACTAATTGCAACAGTTGTCTTTACAAACTGCTTTTAACAACCAAGTCACATCGTCTAACCCTCTGGCTTCCCAAACCTCTTCGATCAATGCCATCCAATCTGATAACCCCAAAGGAAATCAAAATTCCAACGGGAAAAAGAAAGGACAAGGTAAGAAAAAGAACCAGGATGGGAAGGCTGACGCAAATAAATCCGACAATAATGCTGGTGGTGGTAGAAATGGATCTAGAAAGAAAATCAAGTTTCCATGCAAGTTGTGTAGTGGAGACCATTTAACTCATCTTTGCCCCAAGATTGAAGACGCTCAACACTTGTTAGGGCAACAAGGGACTTTTAGTTCTCAAGCTAGGTTAACCAACCCTTCTCCCCAAGGGCAGCAACTTCTTGCTGGAGCGAGTTCAAACCCTAGAACCTCCGCAGGGGGCAATCAGGAAGGGGAAAAATCATCGAATGTTTTCATGGTGGGTTCTAACGTCCATGTGGCTACTCGGTCACGTGATTATGGTGAAGCCGAAACTTCCAAGGACAAGACTGTTCCCGGAAATACCAACCTTCATATTGAGCGACCCCCTATTGAGACTATACCACGGATACCGAAAGGTTCCGCTAAACACGCGACTATTAATCCTAATGCTAGGGCCGCCCAGAATTACTCCATTGTTGAGGATCTGGCTCAGAGTCCATGCGCCATGTCCACTTTAGAGGTTCTCCAGTCGTGTCCAGCTCAGCGTAGTGCTTTACTTTCCGCGATTGGGGCAGTCGATCCAACTAACTCTTTAGTGCTCACTTTCGACATGTTAAATGTCAAAAAGTGACTCCCTCATCATATGGCTTTCCAAATAAAGTCTACATACCAGAAAATTAACATTTTTCGTACCGTTATTGATGAAGGAGCTTCCACGTGCGTCATGTCGATGTCATGCTGGAAGGCTATTGGATCGCCTTCGGCTGTTCCTTCACCTACTGTCTTGACTGCATTTGATGGTCATTCTCATAAGCCGCATGGGATTATCCCGACCTTTCCTATATGTGTTGAGGGGAAGGTCATCAATATTGAAGTGGAAGTCGTAGATGCTAACCTAGACTATAATCTCCTCTTAGGAAGGAATTGGGTATACGAAATGGACGCCGTTGTTTCGACTCTGTTTCGTGTCATTTGCTTTCCTCATGAGGGGAAAATCATTAAGGTTGATCAATTGGATTATTGTCTAGTCGATCCTCAAGCAAGATCTGACTGTACTGTTCCTTTAGTGGATAACCCTCATTCGCCTACTGAGAATTTAGGAGTAGGGATGTATTCCTCATTGATGGGTACCTTTGATCTTCTCTCTCTTTTCGCTAAAATCAATGCCGTTTCATCATCTAAGGAGTCTCCTCGAGAAGAGTTCTTCCGAACTCGTTATTTTTCAGACCCTTGGAACTTACCTTCACCTACAACCACATTAGTTGAAGGACAAGTGAATGGAATGGAATTCCCTATATCTGCAGCTGAGCTTAGGTATCAGTCTATCGTCAACTCTACAGACAACCATTCTACTCTTTTCGAAGAGGAGTTAGATGGCGATGTGGCCCCGGCATGGAGCCTTGATTCTACCTCTGCCTTGGACTGCTTAGATTCAGTTTTACCTTCTAAAGAAGCAATCCTCGAAGCAATAATGGGTATCGATCGACCTTGGGAAGATTTACACCATCGTTCATACTTTCTTCTTCCATTGCAGGAGGTAGAATCTAGATTCTCCGAGCTCTATACTAGTGATGTTTGTACGGTGTCAAATCCTTTGGCTCCAACACATGTTCGTGCCGAAGGTAATATGTCGGTGATTTAAAAAACAATACCTATAAACATCTCTAGGGACCCTAACATGATCGAGAATCTCTTCATCGGAATTGAGTGTTCCCTTGAAGAAATTCAAATTTACACCGACCTGTTCAAGGAATTTCGAGATGTATTTGCTTGGTCTTATGAAGAAATGCTGGCAATTGACCCATCTATAGTTCAACATGAGATCAAGACGTATGAAAACGCCAAACCAGTTCGTCAAAGGCTTCGGCCGGTTAACCCTAGGAAAGCAGTAGCGATCAAAGCTGAAGTTGAGAAGCTGCTAAAGGCGGGTTTCATATACCCTATTCCTCTTACTGATTGGGTTTCTAATCCAGTCCCTGTGGATAAAAATCAAGGAACAATCTGAGTATGCATCGATTTTAGGGACCTAAACAAGGCTTGTCCGAAAGATAATTACCCCACGCCATTCATTGATCAGATTATCGACGAGTGTGCGGGTAATGAGATTTTTTTCTTCATGGATGGTTTTTCTGGTTATAATCAAATTTCTATTCGTCCTGAAGATCAACATAAGACAACCTTTATATGTCCCTGGGGTACCTTTGCATATAGAAAGATGCCTTTTGGCCTTAAAAATGCTAGAGCCACTTTTCAGCGGGCCATGTCATATGATTTCCACGACATCAAACATGTCATCAAAGCATACTTGGATGATCTCGCTACTTGTTCTTGAAAGAGCACTGATCACCCTAGTCACCTTCGAATGGTTTTCGAGCGATGTCATTTTTATAAAATCTGGTTGAATCCCAACAAGTGCATTTTCGCAGTTACGTCCGGTCAGTTGTTAGGGTTCATTGTGTCAAATGAAGGGATTCAGGTTGATCCCTTCAAGGTTGAGGCAATACTTCAGTTGCCTCCCCCGTCCTCAATTCGACAACTTCAAAGTCTTCAAGGGAAGGCTAATTTCTTCAGACGGTTTATAGCGAACTATGCCGAGATCACTAAAGGGTTCATGCGTTTGCTACGGAAAGGAGTTCCATTTGTATGGGATGACTTTGCGCAACGATCGTTTGATGCTTTGAAAAAAGGCACTAGACTCTGCCCCGCTTTTGAGTCCACCGAATTATGGGAGAGACTTCCTTTTATATCTCGCTGCAGCAGAATCAACCATTGGTATGGTTCTCGTTCAGGAGGACGATGCTCTCACCGAGCATGTGATTTATTATTTGAGTCGAGGCTTAATAGGCCCTGAACTTCACTATTCTCCAGTTGAGAAGTTGGCCTTGGCAGCTGTCCATGCTGTCCAACGGCTCCGTCATTACATCTTGCTATGCAAAATTTTTGTCTTAGCAGCGGTCAATCCATTTCAGTTTGTCCTCAATAGGTGAGTGACTGGGGGAAAATATAATAGATGGATCGTCATCTTGCAAGAATTTGATCTCGAATTCTTGTCAGCCAAGTCTAATAAATCCATGGTTTTCGCTGAGCTAATTTCTGAGCTGCCTTGTGGAGAGGATATTATTTGTGAGGAAAGTTTTCCCAACGAACATTTATTCCTCATCTCTTCACTCGACCCTTGGTATGGAGATATCATTGTCTATCTCCAGACTTCAAAGTTTCCCTCCACTTTCTCCAAGGATGAACACCATAAATTACGTCACATGGATAAGAACTATGTTATCATTGGTGATAACTTATACCGTCGAGGGGTTGATTCAATCCTTTGGCGTTGTTTAATCTTAGAGGAAGCAGAGTCTGTGCTTATTGATTGCCACAATGGAGCTTGTGGTGGTCATCTATCAGGGCTTGCCACAACCCAGTGCATCTTACGTGCCGGCTATTTTTGGCCTTCACTTTTTAAAGACTATGTGGAAGCGGTCAAACGTTGCCACCCTTATCAGATCTTTACTCGAAAGATGCATGATCATCCAGCTCCTCTTTTTCCCATTGTCACTGTTGGCCCTTTTACTAAGTGGGGTATTGATTTTACAACTTGTAATCCGCCTTTAGCAGCGAATAACAAGTACATTATTGTGGCTGTAGACTACTTTACGAAGTGCCCGAAGCCATGCCCACTTATAAAAACGATAGTGACACGGCAGCTTTGTTTCTCTTCAATCAGGTTATCTCAAGATTCGGTGTCCCAAGAGAGATTGTCACTGATCATGGCAGTCACTTCTAGAATCAACTCATGTCTGAATTAGCTCTTAAATTAGGTTTCCATCAAGATCATTTATCTCCTTATTATTCTCAGGCCAATGGACAGGTCGAGGCAGTTAATAAAACTCTTAAGACGATACTCCAATGGAAAATCGACAAAAATCGGTCCAATTGGCATGTCATGTTGTATTCGGCTCTTTGGGCATACCGGACCTCCGTAAAGACTGCTAATGGTTTTATGCCTTTTCAGTTAGTTTACGGGATGGAATCTATCTTTCCGATCGAATGTGAAATTCCAGCTCTCAAGTTAGCTGTAGAGCTTCTTCCAGAGACTTCGAGTCTCGAAGAGTGCCTCCTTCACTTGGAACATCTCGATGAGCAGTGTTGAGATGTGCCGCCACGATGAATGAGGCCCATAAGAAAAGGGTAAAAATGTAGTATGATAAATCTATTCGTCCTCGAGTATTTTCTGAAGGTGACCTTGTCTTGGTCTATGACCAAGATAAAGACGCCTTGGGGGCAAGCAAGTTTAAGCCTATGTGGTACGGTCCTTTCATTATTAAACGAGTTTTAGAAAAAGGGTCATATGAGTTAATCGATTTTGAGGGAAACAAGCTGGCAGAGCCCCGAAACAGGCTCTACCTAAAGAAGTACTTTGCTTAAGTAGAAGTTAGGCAATGGCTTCTTTTTATATTATGTATATTTGTACATATATCATCAAGAGTTTTGTGATGTCAACACTTTTTGGTCTGTTGTTGCAGGTGTTGATGGATGACTTGGTATATTTTGGGTTTGCCGATGGTGCTAGTCGGCACACTCGGAATCTCGCTTCCGTAGCTTGGGTACTTTATTATCCAACTGGTCAATTGATGGTATCAAGAGGCGTATGCATTGGTCTTGCTTCGAATAATATGGCTGAGTATACTGCTGTCATTAATTTACTATCCGAGGCAATCTCTTATGGGATCGACTCGTTAGTAGTGTATCTCGATTCTCAATTGATAGTGTCTCAATTAAATAAAATTTATCGGGTAAGGGATCCATGTTTATATCGCCAGTATTTAAGAGTGAGGTTGTTGCAAAGATCATTTATTTATATTAATTATTTGCATATTCCAAGATCTCATAATTGGTTCGCTGATTCTATCGCTAATCAAGCATTAGACTGACACATCAATCATTCATCATAAAATCAAAGCATCAAAAAGTCAACTGTATAGATATATATATCATCATAAAAGTGTCTCGAGTGTACATATGTTGTCCAAAAATATACAAAATCGGGACTCAAATGCCCATAATCATGTCCGGCATATTTAATGCCCCGGCTCAGGATGAGCAGCCAAGTAGGTAACTATCGCATTGGCCACATGCCGAAAAGTGCGAACCCAGTCACGTGGCATGCAAACCACATGAGGCTGTATATCCTCAGGAAGATCCTCTATGGCAGCCATCGGTACTCAGCAGCTCAGTCTCGCCAAGTGTCGCTCGACGTTATTTAGAGTTCGTTCTGTATCAGTAGCCACCTCTTCGGCTCCTCGGCCACGCCATCCATGCCGCGGGAATCCATCTGGTCGTACCGGCCCAATATCTGGAACATGATCATCATATTAGTCATTTGAATCCCATCAAAAACATTTTTCAAAATGCATCATTATATTTGGAAAATCTAAAAAAAATCATAAAATAAAAAATCTTACCAATCTCACCCCACGCTGCATCGGCGGTAAAGCTAGGTCAGGATCTCCTCAGAAGTCCAGCCCGTCATAGGGGTAGTCGTCTACGGTGATGATTTTCTGATCCCACCAGGTGAAGAAATCATTTTCGAATGCAGTCCTAGGAACCTCCCCACCCCCAGACGTTTCATCATATCAGCCCACCGGCCCATGCGCGGATCGCGTGGGGTGCTGATGGAAACTGCTACCCTGTGTCGGAGTGCGGGAATCCTCTCAAAGAAGAAGGTGCACAGAATAGTCCCGTAGCCGAAGTTTTTTGTCTGTCCCCTCTTAATTGAAGTAAGCTGGCTCTTCATGCTGGCCAGAAGAGGAGTACACCAGTCAAACACTGTAGTGAGACAATCCACTGCCATGCTCATGTTGAGCCGTGATGCCTGATGCATTGAGGATGATCCATTCACTCGAGCTATAGTGAACAGGATGATCCTTAGTGATAAACTCTCCACATGTGCAATGGAGATCTGGCTCCAAACTTTCTTGGGATGTCTTGGGCAGTATATCTGTACATAGTCCTCTATAGTGAGGCTACTCCGTGTCCTGCCTCGGGACTGTACTACCTCTCCCCTTCGGGAAAGGCCCGTGATAAAATATATGTCCTCCACTTCCACTCTGAGTGGCATCTGATCAATCATGAAGGCTTCCTCATCGACATTCCAATAGTCAATGAGCATTTCAAGTAGTTGCACATTGGCTTTCATGTTCGGCAGTTTGAAAAATTTGAGCAAGCCGCATCCTCGTAAAGCATCCAAGGCTTGAGGATCATTCATAACCTCATTATCAACTGTTGCATGTTCCCTTTCATGCCATGTGATCGACATCCTGAGAAGAAATTGGAGTTTCAACCATTAGTTTTCATTTAAATTAGCTCACAGCGTATACGCAGGTTACTGTATACACAGTCGCGTATAGGGCCCGCGTGTACACGGGTTTTATATTATCAACCCGCGTATACGCCGCGGCGAAATTTTGATCAATAATTCAACGATGAAACATCAATGGAAAAACTTAAAACTAATCAAAATGAATTGCAAGCTAAGTGTAAGGGTTACCTGGAAGATTTTGTGGAATTTGAATGGTTGAAATTGACGCACGAAGAATTTGCTCCTTTTGCTCCAAATATTTGCTCTCCAACTCAAACGGTAACAATGGTGAGTCCAAAATCCTTTTTATAAGTTTTGAAAATGCAAATTTTTTTCTAAATTTAATTTTGTTTGGTTTCATGTGACTTTTAACTTGGAAGATTGGAGTGTCGAGATTGGTTTTCTTTTCAGGACATTTTCGACATTTTCGACTTTTTCGAGACGGTTCCATGACTGCTGACCCGTTATGGCAGGTATCGTTTTTTCACTGGCATATAGGTTAGGGACATCAATTTTCCGTTGCATTATGCATACTAGCCTCCATCAGTCAATACGTCTACCATAGGGTCGATCCCATCGCGTTATGGTTCGTAAGCCATCTTCACTCACTGATTTTTTAAATCATGACACGATGTTAGAGCCATCCTTTACATGGGCATCGTAGTTAGCACCTCACTGACATTTGTTGCCCATGCTACTTCAATTTGAGTAGGGTTAGGAGTCCTCTGTAGTCCTGCCATGACTTATGCATTGAAGACTCATTCCTCTTAGCAACTTCGCTTTGTTTTGGCCTTATACCCTAGAGGCTCCTTTGTGTTGAGTTGTACTGCTGCATTGCATATTGACCATTTGCACCTTTTGGCCTAGAGCCGGCTTCACTTGGACTCATGTTTAAGACAACTTTTGACCATGATGACTGCAAAAATCAACCTTGCATACCCTTGACTTCTGCAACTTGACACACCTTGACCCGTGGAAAGAACATACCTTTGAGTGTCACCGACCAGTTTTCGCCTCCCTGCATTGAGCATAGGAATGTTCCCCTCCCAGGAACTAGATCATCTGTTTCATCGATACTCGTTCTTTCCACTATACCATAGCATTTTTTTATTCTTTTTTGAGCTTAACAAAAAAACACAAAAAAATTAAATATTTCAAAAAGAGAGGGAACGGGACAATATTTCCATCTACTATTGGCAACTAGAGTGAGTCGTGTCGCCCTTGAACAAAGCACTCAAAAAAAAGTCTCCTCCGTGTTAACACCCAGGTTGTTCCCTTTGACTCTAAGGGAATACGGCCGGGGTAACCACTAACCAGTCTTGGATTACAGCTTCTAGCCGAACTGTAATCAGAGAGGGCTCTCTCTTTAAGATATATCTCTGTTCTGATTGTATTTTAGGCTAGATGTGAAGCTTAATTTTTGGTTTAAATGTTTGGTTGGAAAGGTTTAGTCAAAACGTGTATGCTCTTACCAGAATCTTTCTTGCCATTGGGCAATGGAGTCAGTGGTCCTTTGGTTTGGTGTGCTGTGTTGATACTTGTAAATGAAAGCTGCAGAGCAAGATAATTGTCTGAGGAATAATGACTTGATATTGAGGTTGGGTATGATATGTTCAGTATAAGGAAGGCAATTAAGAATCTTTCTATGAACTGAGATGAAAAAGAAAGCAAATTGTTACCTGGAAGCATTTAAGAATTTCTAGATAACATTCACAACATGGAACTAAATATAACATGAGCATTTAAGAATTCAGGTTTATTTTAATCCTGAAGAAAACATTTACAGCAATATAAGATTGAGCACAGGGTGCGGAGAGACATATCCTGAACTATTCTTTTTCTTTATTTCCAGATATGAAAGAAACATGAAAATGTAATAACATAGAGAAACAGAACAAAGTTTAAAGAAACATATCATTCCACCATACAACACAGGGATTCTGCAACAGCACTAAGATCATCAACATGACACCAGAGTTCCAGGAAATCACTGAGTTGAATTTGCTCTTTTATTAAACTTTCTGAAAGTACAGAGTATACATGCCTCAGAGTAGAAATTTCCAACCCCTTATGCGTTACTAAGGGGAGTATATATACAAAATTTACATAAGAAAATATCTGAATGGAGAATAAATGTTTCATAAATGCTCAACCAACTGCTGGAGTGCAGCCGTTGAGAGAGTGAATGATGTGATTACTTTTAGTCCCTTAGCTGTCAGAAAATAGTCAGAGACTGCTGACTTGGTGGCTCTTGGAGTTGGCTAATGGTACACCGCCAAAAATTTGCGCATTTTCTTTATCCTTTGGCTAGAAATCATAGTCTACATGCTATGTCAGCATTCAGATGCTTTTAATGCTCACTTTATCCTTCTGTTTGTCTTCTATTGACCTGGAGCTGGCAGTGAGTGGACAGCTGGAGCTACCGTGGTAGAATTTGAAGCATTGATTGCCACCAGTCTTCCTTAGGCATCTGATGCCTCCTAATCTTTATTAAGGTCTCATCAGCCTCTGTATATTTGAAGAAATTAGGAGTCTCAAAAAGGTGGTTCACTTCATTTTCAATAAAGAATAGGCCTCCCAATTTATCATATAAACTCTGTCCTGAGGGCGGCCCTGTTTGTTCAGATGTACTGCCAGATGCAGTAATCTGATTCTCAATGTATGTTACCATTCTGTTGGCAAACTGCTCCTGGGAGACCAATTTTCCTGCACTAGTCAAGAGGCTGGGCAAGCCTTTTGCTTGCAGTTCTGCCATCTTGACCTTAAATTCCTCCACATATGTTGTTATCTCATAACACTTCCTCTCCACAGATTGTACATAACTTCTGAGAGTGGTCACTTTCTTGGCAAGGAGAACGGCTTCTGTTCTGTTGGGAATACCCATGGCTGCCAGTTCCTCCTGCTCATGCCTGTTCAGGAAGTCTACCATTCTATTGGCCTGTTCTGGCCTATTTCCCAGCACTGCTTTAGCCTTATTGATTTCTATGTGTGCTTGGCCTAGCAATTCCATCTGCTGATGTATTGTTTTTATTGATTTCCATTGTTGTGTGATGGATTTGCTTATTTTGGCCCATAAGATCCTTTTTATTTCGGCCATGGTCGTTTCCAGATTCAGTTCTTTTTCTAGGGCCTTTATTTTTTCCTTGAGGGCCTTTATTTCTCTGCCCTGCTCCGCCACCATTATCTTGGACTTGTCATATTTGGACTCCAGCTCTGCCAACTTCTCCTTGGTTTTCTTTATTTCATCGGCTTGGAGTTCCATCTTTTTAACAGCCTTGGTCAGGTCCTCTATACTTGGATTGTCCTCTTGGGCTGCTGATGTACCTGCTGCTTCTGTTGTGGGGGCCACTGTTGCCCCTGATGTTGCTGCTGTTGTGGAAGTAGTTGGAGGAGCTTGGGAAGATTCTCCCTGTTTGTCCTGTATTGCTGCTTCCAATTCTTTCTCCAATTCCCGGATCCTCTGATCTTGCTGCAGTAAGAGGTCTAGCTGGTCCTCTACCTGTTTTTGCTTTTGAAGCTCAGCTATTTGAGGGTGCTCAGTGGGGGGTAGCTTCAACCTCTTCCTCAATGCATTGAGGTCATCATCCTTCTTCTTTATGAGAGCTTTTACACCTGTCGGATCATTAGGATCATGCCCTAAATCAACAATGATATCTTCAAGAGATTTTATTCTATTGTCCTTGGCTTTGGAGGACATCCT
>APFE030596103.1:0-19436 GCA_000404065.3 Pinus taeda
TCAAGAATCAACCAATCTCCTTTCCACCAATTAGATCTGAATCAAGTAGATACTTCTCTGACAGCTGTACCCAAAACACAGTACCAGAAACCACACACTAAACACTGAACCCAGAACACAATAGCAATAAACAGAAGCAGCTAGATCACAACTTAAAGCATATACGCTATTTCAATAACCTGCAACATGCGTGCGTACGCTTCTGTGTTTGGAACAACCTGCATATATGCTGTTTTAATTCACTGAACCAGCGTGTATGCGCGCCTTCGCTTCACTGAACCTGCGTACATATCTATAAAGGATAATTCGCTCTTCCAGATATTCAAGAACACTAATTAACCCAGATTATCAGTGTTATAGATCAAGCAAGCGCCACATAAAACAGACCAAAATCATATAAAGATACTATCATTCAAGCTTAAAGATTATGACCCATCAATAGAACTTATCCTTCTTCTTTTCGCTAAGGTTCCTCCTTTATTCAGATCGAGATCTGCACCATAACCCAATTACCAGCATTCAGATCTACCACTTTTCAGATATTCAATAATAATTCAGATGATCCTTTGCCACAAGATCTCCTTCCTCTTTTATAGTCTTAGGCCTTCCATAATACCACGATCCAAAACCATAACATTTCAATGCCATGAACCCAAAACTAGGGATCAACACATCTGACGAGACGCCATGGTCCAAAACCATAGGTTCAAATCCCAAGGACTAACTACCATGGACCAAGAGTAAGTTCCCCAACATATACGTGCTTTAGTAACGTAACCCGCGTGTATACGCGCCTTCGTCTAGATGAACCTGCGTATATGTCTTTTTCTTCTTTCTGAGTGCCTGGACTAAGATCTGTCACCAAGTTGAGTTGCCATCAAGGACAACATCAGAGCCATAGCATCAAACCTATGCCATAATGCCAACAACGTGGGCTATAGAGCTGTAGTTAGGCAGACTGCAAATGGGAAGGATCCTTGAGGAGCCCGCTTCTTGGATCATCACTTTGCTACAGGAGCCCATGATCAGGAGTAGTAGGATGGTGGAGTTTCAGTTGGTGCCATGGAGTGTTGATTCGACAGATGTAGCGGCTAGGAGAGCCAGAGACTGAGCAGCGCAGAGCAGAGAGGCAACAATGCAGAGATTCAGCAGCGTAGTAGCTTTAGAGGTAGAGTGGACTAACAGTAGTCAGGATTTCAACACCGAGGAGTATCCACTGAATACTTATCCAGTTTTGGGTGTTTTCAGTTGCTTCTCTCAGCAACTGAGTTGCAGTATGGATGCAATGTTAGCAGTGGCAGTGTTAGCAGTATAGCAGATGCAGCATTTGAGAGGGAGCTACAGTACAAATGTATCATTGGCGATGGTAGTGTCAAAGGCATCAGTACAGTAGTAGCAGCAACGCAATGGTTGATGGACATCATGTCAGGCATCAGCAGTGCAGAGACAATGCTTCAGAGTCAGAGCAGTATGCAGAGAGGCAGTGTATTGCTAGAGCACATTCCTCGCCAACAGGGAGTGTTGATTTTGGGTAGCATCGGATGTGCTCCAAGCTTCAAATTTTGTAGGGAGGCTTGGGCACGGGTATTCCAAAGAACCCATAAAGCGTTTTGGGAAATTCCACCCCTAAGTGATTTTATTAAAATAATCAATATTTTTAATGGGGTTCCTAAGTCTAAAGTTAGGAAAATTAAAATATTAATGGGTATTAATCTAATCAGGGGTCAAACTTCTAGAAAAAACTATGGATCAAGTCAAAACGATATGAGCTTTTGATTATGTTTTAATCTAGGTCATTGGTTGTCCAACAGGAAGATATAAGAAGGGGCTTGAGGGTCATTTGGAAGACACACAAAGAGATAGAGAGAAATTGATTTTCTGAAGTGATAAGTTTTCAGGAGGAAAAATTGATTGAAGAAATCTCTTGCAGTTGAGGGGCAGGGATAAGAACTTCCGGAGAGAGAGATTCTCAGCCGAAGATACATCAACAAAGAGAGGTAGTAAGTGATCTAGAGGCCTTGACGTAGAGGCTGATGTAGGGCAAGGAGGGCCACATAGAAGTGATGCAGAGGCAGAGAGGGAAAGTCGAAAATCAAAGCAGAGGGTCAATTTCAGCAACCAGAAGCCAGGTTGTGAGATCAGGAGGCTGAGAGTAGTGACTCTGGGCTTCTGATCGAATTCCCAGCTGGGTGACGTAGTGCCTGAAAGGGTTGACGCTAGGATAATGTAGAGGCAGCGCAGAGCTAACGCAGTGCCTGCCAGGGGCATCTCATCCAGTAGCCAGAACAACCAAACTTTCCTCAGTGATTGTGTGAGGTAAACTCACAAAGCTTCTGCCAGTATTTCTCTCTGTAACTGAATAACCATGCGAGGTATTCAGTGATGTATTCAGTTTTTGCTACTGCATAATAATAAAACCCTCAGAGCTGCTGCACCAGTTTTTCCACATTGGGTTTTTTTGGGGACTATTTGTCCAGAAATAATTGTGTCCTATGTGTTATTTTTCTTTCTTGCTCACTGTTTTGTTTCCGCATATAATTAAATTGAGTGAAGGCTGCAGATGTATTTACTTCGAAATTTACTGTAGAAGACAGTAAATAGCTTGTATAATTTAATCAAGTAGGAGAAGCAACATCAGTTTGCTGCAGTAGGGATTCTAGCTTAGGAATTTTCATAGATCCAAAGAAATTTTGGGTCTGATTCATTTTGATGTATGTGGTCTTATGTCTGTGAGATCACTTGGAGGTTTGTTATATTACTTAACGTTTATTGATGACTTCTCTTGTAAGACGTGGATCTATCTCATGAAGACCAAGGATGAAGTCTTCACCATGTTTCAAGATTTCAAGGCTGGAGTAGAGAACTTGACAGGAAAGAAGATAAAGATTTTGAGATCTTACAATGGAGGAGAATGCACTTTAAAAGAACTTGTTGCCTTTTGTAAAGACGCTGGGATTAAGAGGGAGATGATTGTCCCCTATAATCCACAATAGAATGGAGTGTCAGAAAGAAAGAATAGTTCCATTGAAGAATCTGTCAAGGATATGATGCATGATCAAGAATTGCCTATGTTCTTGTGGGGAGAAGCATCCTTAACAATTGTATACATTCGTGGTCGGCCAAAAAGGGATGTGATAATATCATGATATGGATGCGTGAGTCAACGTACAAGGGAAAGCGGTTGCGTTTTGGAAATGCTGTGGATGAGAGATGTCGGCAGGCTACGCGGCGGATGGGGTGAAGAGAACTGCGCTGAAGAGGACGGGGATTACAGAGTATGGAACAGGGAAATACAGGAACGGTCCTGGCTGGAACACAAGCAGATGACACAAGCGGGGCAACAAGGTAATATGCAGAGCGATGAACTGGACGAGAAGTAGCGATAGTGGAGAGGAAGTTTCTTGGCTTTGATACCATTGTAAGGAAGACATATTTGGAAACTTGAATTCACTCACAAAACACAAGAATGTAATAGATACATTTTATTAATTGAATACTGAAGGATGATTTACATTCCCTCGGATGGTATGCCTAAATAGGTAGTGATTGGTCACGAGGTTGATTTGGTCATGCCTTTTGGACAGTGACCTTTCATAATAATAATAATTAAATTGTTATAATAACTAATTAATAATCTATTATTATATGTATTATTTAATTAATTTTATGGATTATTTATTCATAACAAACTCATGGTGACAGTGACCGAAATATAACAGAGACTTGACATATGATAGTGTGATAGTGATGATGTTGTGACCTATAAGATAACATGATAGGGGTCGATGATCTTGATATGGTAGTATAGTAGTGAGACACTAATACATAATAGTGTACATATGATGAATGAGACATTGACATATGACTGTAACAACATAGTAATGAACTTACCTAGTGATAATATGATGAATAACACTCTATAGGGCTTATGATGATAGTGACTCCTTGTTGCAAAAACAGTGAGACAGTGAAACAATAAGAAAGTGACATGATCGTGACCTATATGGCAGTAAGACATTGACCAAGGAAGATGCATTGGAATATGTGTTGACCTTGACATGACAGTAAACCCTGGCATAACAATGACCTAGAGGAATCACTGTATTTTTGTAGTATGTCCTCAATATATGGCTGTGATTCCTATGTCTGTTTCAGTGATATCTATATATATATATATATAGATATGGTAGTCTCTTTATGACCAAGATGTATGGCATCATGGTAGTCTCTTTATCATTTATCATTTATGTCACAATTGTATTTGTAATTTTGTATGCATAATGTTACTTTGTAAAACTTACATCTAGATAAAGATCTATGTCTGAATCAATGAATTTGTATCATGAATGAGAATTTGTGTAAGAAATATCTAATTTTTAATATATAAATTCTCATTCATGATACAAATTCATTGATTCAGACATAGATTTTCATCTAGATGTAAGTTTTACAAGGTAACATTATGCATACAAAATTACAAATACAATTGTGACATAAATGATAAATTATACATTTATAATACATATTCATTTCATCAATGATCCAATAGGAGAAAGACAAGATAGTAAGATAAAAATATTGTAGTTTTCTCATTAAGTCATCAAATCAAAATGTGTTACTGTTTACATAGGTAGTGCAATGCCAATGGAAAATAGAAATAGCAAATACAAAACAACTACAACTAGAAGTCTACAAGTATACCAACCTCAAGGCAATAGGTAGCTCATGATTCATGAGTCATCAATCCTCATAGTCATCATCAAAATCAACATCACTGCCCTCATCATCATGGTCACCACTGCTCTCCTCTGCTGCATCCTCCTCCTTTGTATCCAAAGTCATCTCTGCATCTGCTAGTGTGGAGGATGACCCCTCTATAGTATCAACATCATCAAATCTGACAGGCTCTACCACTTACCTGTTGCTTGAATCTCCTTGAAAATGCTCCCACACCTTTTGCTCCTTGCTCCCAAACACCCACAACAAACTAAACAAGTGAATGTGCAAATCGAATGGGGAAATACGACTTTATAATGTCGTGCGAGTTCTTGACTTCCGGATTTGAAGTGTCCTAATCAGGACACGTTTCAGATTCGAAGTGTCCCGATCGGATACGACGTGTCCTGATCAGGACACGTTTCAGATTTGAAGTGTCCCGATTGGATACGACATGTCCTAATTTTCGGACACGAATCTGCTTGAATTGTGTTCGATTCGCTGGATCCGGGTCACGTAGGGCCTGGGGGACGAATCCGGTTTCATAGTTTGTGATCTTTATGCTCTGCACATTTGTATAATTACTTGATGAAGAAGATAATATAAGTAATAAGAAGCCAACAAACATTCACAAGTAATTATCAAGTTAAGAGAAATCAGTCGTTTTTCTTCTAGCACTTGGTTTCTCAACATGTCTCACCCCTTGAGACATGGGAGGGCAAGCATCATCGTTAGAACCCTCAGTATTGGAGCATTACAGGCTATTCTATCATCAAGAGACCCATGAAACTAGTTCTTTTGCCTCAAACACAAATTGGGGCCCCACATGATGATTTACATGGAGAGTTAAGGGCCATCCCCTAGTTCAAGATTTATGGAGTCCTCTCACATATTTTGGCACCAAGAGGACTCAACGTGGCCCTCCAACAACCATACATCAGCATGACATCGTCATTTCCGCTAACATTTAGATGGCTAATTCATAATTTTGTAAAGCTACTTGGTCAACTTGTGACCAAGGGATGTATCTTGCCCATTTTTAAAATGTTGAGGAGATTAGGCTAATAATTTGACCTAATAGGATTCATATAAATAGAACATAATTTCATTTGTATTGGATCATCATCACACTTGGGAATTTCGGCCTTCTTGGCAAATTCACACTTGCTCTTGGATTGGCTATTGGATGATCTTGGATGCATTTCGATTTTTGGAGCTGAAATTTTGATCTTCTTTGGAGCTATCTCTTGAATTGTGGATGGATATATCATATTTTCATCTTGTAAGTTCTTTTTGTTGAAGTTTTTCTCTTGGAATAATGTCTAATGTATGGAGTTGTTGCAACTAGTTTAATGCTATGTTGTGCCCTAATTGTTGAAAGCTTAATGTTTGAAAGCTATTTGGTTGGCAATTGCATATGTTACTCATAGTATGACATATGATGAATGTTCCTAGCGGTGAAAATATTGTTTGTTTCTCCATAAAACTCCATAATTCTTGAGTGGGTTATTATTGAGGGTTGCTACCTAGGGCAGCGATGCTTGACGTCCTTAACGACAAATTTGGCTAATCTAAAGTATCTAGGACTCCATATGCCCTAAGGACAAGGCATTGGTCCAAGCCTTTGGTGATCGACTTGAAATCTTCTCCATAAATTTCTTCTTCTAATTTTCAATCCCATTGAATAGGACGACTAGGCTAGGGCATAGAGCAAATTGCATTAGAAGAAGAATTGGTGAATTCTGGGAGCATAAACACTAAGCCTAGGGTATTTTCTACAAGACCTCAAAGTTTGGAAAGCATTCCTTAGGTTTTCATCCATAAAATCTCTTGCCCTCAGTGTGCCTTGGGAGGGAAAACCTAGCTTGTATTTCCTTGACTTGGGGACTTCTTTGAGGGTTGTATGAGCAGGTAATCGTTGGAGTAAATCATAAGAAGCTCTTTCTCCTCCTTGCCTTGATCTTGGGAGTGCGTTTGTCCACAATAATTCACAAAATCCTAGATCTTGCATGAGTACTTTCTAGGTCCCTTAGAGGGAGCAAAGAACCTTTAGAAGGATTATATTATCACATAAAGCTTCCTTTGAGAAGTCCTACCTCATCATTTAGCACCATACAACTTAGAATACCTATCAAAAGGTGATTATCATTCTACTGGTACTCCTCCCATCAGTGAAAGTCCATAAAGAGTAGGGTGCATTGGCTGAGGTGACAGTTGGCCATTGTCCCATTGTTATCACCTAGTGTAGCTTTGTCCTATAGGCTTTCCCTTCTTACGACCTGCTAGATTTTGTTTTAACATTTTTGGCATTGTTGCCGAGGAGGAAGCTAGTCTACCTTCTTAGTCAAATATTTGAAGAGGTGATTCCTTTAGCGATAATATAGATCCTCTTCTGGCGCCTCTTCTGGCGACTCCTAAATTGCTTGGTTACGAAGATCACGAAGAAATCATTGCTCCCGTAACTAGAGCCTAGGACGACTGCTGAACTTGAAAAGTCTCCTCCAAGAAATCCAACTCTTGTTGCAAGGCAACTTTTCCATGACATCATGAATACCAACACTAACCAAAACCAAAACCAAAATCAAAATCAAACCCCTCAACTTAGGAGATGGAATATTGCATCCTTCAAACCTTTGAATTTTGCTTCTTTTCCTAATGCTCCTCACGCACTACTTGAAAGTATCATGAATGGCTACCCAAGTTCCAAGGAAAAGGTGATGTGACTGTCGAAAGACATGTAAACAATTTCCTCTTGGCCATCGATCCTCAAATGATTGAGCATGAAGATGTAGTGATGATGTTATTTGCCTTGACATTTTGAGGGAGATGTTAGAGATTGGTAGACTAGCTTGCCTCTGGGTAGTGTCACCAACTTTGAGCAATTCAAAGACCTCTTTAGGAAAAGATGGGCCATTGATTCTGATGGAGGCATAGCCATTCAAAAATTTTACAATATAATTAAGGGAGAGAATGAAGATGTTAGGACTTTCATCCAAGTATTCGACAGGGTTATAAGGGAAATTCCTAATCATCTTCAACCTACTGATGCCCAAATCCTTGATAAATTTATTAGGTGAATCCGAGGACATATAACATACCAACTTAGGGATAAGAAACCTAAAACTCTTGTTGAAGCAAAAGAAATGGCCATTGAAATTGAACAAAATCTTAATGCTGTCCATATTGAAATGTTAAATTTTCCTAGGGCTAAGGTTGAAGCTAAGAAGGTCAAATCTAAAAATCAAGTTGATGAGGTAGTTGTCACCCTATTGAAGAAGGTGGACAAACTGTCTAATGGTTTCACCACTAGGGATAGAATGTATATGAACAAGATCACTACTCTTGAAAAGCGACAAAGAGCCACGTTTCCCTCTAAGAACAAAAACAAGGTCTTTGTTAAAAAGGATAATGAGGAAGATAAGCATGCTCGACAAAGTGTCCCTAATACCTTGGCTCCAACCAATGTGGTGGAACAAGAAGATTCGTCTTCTGAAAAATGTCGAAGTTTTAGTTCGAGTGAAGAAAGTGAAGATGAATAAGGTAGTGAACAAATGAATGTGGTTGGTGAATCTCATGCTTTTAACTTTATATTAGGTGGTACATACACCCATCCACAAATCAGCAAAGTAAAATTTAATGGGGAACCAAATGAACCTGTACTGAATGCAGAGAGTAGTGGGAGATTCAAAGGATTGCAATACTCTAGGAAGAATGACAAAGAAGCTTCATCAAGTTATAGGCCATCAAAGGAAAGGGATCCTCCTCAAAGGGAACCCCCAAAGAAGGATCCTCCCAAAAAGGATCCTCCTAAAGGCGAGCCAAAGAACAAGAATAATAACAAAGAAGTTGAGTTAGACATTGATGTTAGTGCTGCCATAGGTAAAAATGAGTATGCAGGTTCTCTCTCATTTGACTGGGTTTGACTTGGGATTTATTGAAGTCAAAGGTTGGCATTTTGACTGGAATATTTTGATGTACAAATGATTAATTGAACTCTCTCTCACATAAGGAAAGCTTACAGGGTTTTCCCCCCTGTGGGGTTTTGTCCCAAGAAGTTTTGGTGTCTCTTGATTTATTGTTTTCTGTGATCTCTATTGATCTACTGAAGTTAATGGTTGAATTTTTCATGTATAGCTTTTTAATGGTTGGAATGTTCTAAAGAAGTCAAATTGTATCGTTGGAAGTAGTTATCAGTTTGAAAATTTGCTATTAAAAAAGTCAACACCATTATCATCTATTACTTGAAATGTTTGTTGCAAAACTGTATTGGTTGTGAAACTTACAGCTATACTTTTCTTAATATGATCTTCTATGCAAACTAGTAACTAGAGACAAACCATATCACGATTTTGAAAATTTTGGATGTATCATATTATATGAACTAGAAACTGTTTCCGACAACCCTTAATGCTAGTGATTGGTTTCTGTTATCCATATCCTTATATTTGGTCAGAAGCACATTCTGATCTCTTTTGTTATAACATGCAGCCTGAAAAAGTGACATTTCAACTTAGACTAGGACAAAGCAAACCTATCTTCAATGCATTCAAAGCTATTCAGGAAGGTCCTATTTGGGAAACGCTGACAGAAGCCCAAAAACGTATAGTTGAAGGTACTTATCTGAACTGAACCTGTTGGTTCAAATGTTGCTTGCGATTTTTTCTTAAATTCTTAGTAACACATGTTATTCTTGTAATATGGAACGTTTTTACTTAGGTGGCATATTATAACTTATTATTACTTTTCAAGAATGAAGTAACACCTTTTTTTATTAAATTAAGTTAGTTGAAATATGTCGTTGAGTTTCTACAATAAAATCTGAATGTTTATGGTTTGACTTCATGACATAAGTGTAGTGATACTTGTGCTTGTTTTAGTTGTTCTCTTGAAAGTTTGGAATGCTCCTAGGAATTATATTCCTTATAAAAATTGGTGGAAATATGCTGTTAAGTTGTGCTTGCATATTTGACTTGCATCGATCTCTAAACTTCCTTTGCCTTGGGGAGACGCCGGGATGCTTCATATAACTAATACAGAGAATACTAAAATTGGTTACTAGAGAAATGGTAAACCCATCTTTAAATTAGGAAACCCTTGTGTCAAGATTTCAAGAGAGACCATTACATACGTCCTATTTTGAATTGAACTATAGTTTTGATTCAAATAATACCAATTTATTATGAACATGTATTCCTTTGCCATGCTTTATGCTATGTTCTTGAACATATTGTTTTTTCAGCATTTGGAGATAAGATAAGACAAGACCACAAAATTATATCAAAGGAACTAAAGGGTACATCCCGTCTTGGTACAAGGTGGTAGTGCCAAGGCATCTCCTACAACAATGCTAAAAGCAGAAGGACAATAAAAACTATGATCAAAGAGTTGGCTAGAGACTAGCCACTAGGTGTCTGTTACCCACCACCAGTGGGTGACATGTTAGAAAATCAGAAAGGCAGAAAGATTTTCTTATACTTGATAATTACTTGTGATGTTCTCAACTTCTTATTAGGTTTCTTTATATCTTCTTTCTTTTAGTTCATCAAGCAATTACAAAAGCAATAGTACACAAAAACAATGGACACCAGATGTATGTTCACAGCCAGGGCAAAACCCCTCTCTAGGGGAAAACCCAGTCAATAATTCTTCCTTCAATAGTTTTCCGGAGATATTCCAAGACTCTTGACCTTGACACAAACTTTCCTCCACACCAAGTCAACCTTCCTCTTTTCTTGCAGATGATCTTACTTGACCTAGCAGCAGCAACAACAATGGCAACACTTTCTTCGACCAAACAAATTCTATTTTGCCTTGGAGACTTCGATCTTCACTGGAATACTTCGATCTTCTCTTAGAAGCTTCGATCTAGGCCCAATACAACTTCTAGAGGCAGCATCATCCAACAACAACAACTTTGACCTATATTTTGATCTGGCAGCAGTAACATACAACAACTGGCTACGACATCAACAAGATAACTTCGGTCTTCCAAACGAGGGCACGAGAGAGAGATAGAAGCACCAAATTTTGATTTTCCCTTTTTCCTTCTGGACCAAACTTGCACTTCCTCCTCCTCCTATTTCACACTTTTTCTAGCTTCAAGAGATATCGAACTTGCTCGTGTGAGTGTGTTTCAAATGGAATTCAAATTGCTTCATTTATAGTCCTTTGGTGAGGTTGAATAGCCCTCCTTGAGGCCGATTTGATCATCTTAAGGCCGACTTGGTGTGGAGACAACATAATTCATATTTGACTCAATACTTAACCTTTTTACATGATTCAAAAGCCCAAGAAGGGTCTCTTTAAAAGTACAATAACTCTATTAACTCAGAATAAATCCTAGAAGTCCTTAATGGGGACTTTGACCTAAAACACGATGACCCAAGCATGAAACCCATGCTTTAATAAGTCATAATAATAATAATAATAATGCTTTTTTTTATTCTTTTGACTAGTACATTTTTTTAAAAAGAAACGGGTAGCATTTTCATTATATAAACTTGAAAAGGGCCAGGTCCTGTACAAAATTCAAGATTGTGCACTTTGCGATTTTCACCGATTTGCATTGGAATGGGACCTTCTTGCTACCATCATTATTTACATATAGTCTTTGAACATAACTATAACTATAGACTCTCCAGAAAACACCACTATATTCTATACATCGACATAGCATATATATATTGTTAAAACAAAAATCTTCAAGCTGCTATCAGGATCGAATTCTTCGCCCGAAGGTTCATCCACAGTGGTTGTCAATTCCTCCGCGACATCCTCTCCATCATCCAAAACCCGCTCAACAGCAGCAACCTCGACACCAGCAGCATTGAAGATTGTGGCTTCCCCAACCCCGAATACTTACTTTAAAACCCCGACAATACCAATTTCAACTTTTATTTCGATGTTATCCACCTTCTGCTGTACGCTCAAGTGCGGCTCAACACATCGATACACAGGCCTTCCATTGTCTTCTGCAATAATTCTATATCTTTACCCAATCCAGATAATTTAGCATAGAGAATTGCCATATTTTTGTTAATTTCCTTGACAATATCCTTTATAACTTGTTTACATGAATTCCCTACCAAATTCTCGACGCTTCCACCACTGCCATGACCAGACCCTGAGCTATCGAACCCCGAGCCTCCACCACTACCTTTACGTGTGAAGGCCATCTTCGCAGCAATCCAACTCTGGACAATAACTATCCTTTGGTTAACTGACCGCAACTAGCTACAATATATAATAGCCTGTTCAACCCCAACATTCCTCCCAATCTTATCCTTCATAAATGGTAGACGATTCAGAGTCTTGTCAAGGCAAATTCCCTCCATTACCTCCATCGCTAGAAATAACCAGGAACGTATTGTGATGGTACCATCTTCCCCAACAAGTATAAATATATTGCATCTCCCGGTGAGTAATCGAAACCTCGACACCCTCCTGTCCTCGTACATGATCTGCATTCCAGTGGTACCACACCTGTGCCTTAACTCGAAACCTACCATCCCAACTTCCAAAGAATTGCAGAGGAACATCGGGGAGCTAACCTTCTTAACTACCAACTTAATTCTCTGAAGACCCGTACCCCCGCAGTACAATGCCGACCTGGTGCTATAGATCAGGGGATGCGATATGAGGTTATGTCTTGATTTGTACATAAACTACCTTGTTCCAACAACACCCCCGCGTTGGCCTGACCATCCGCCAAGTGGTTATTGGCACGCAACACGTGGAACAAATTTACCTTTTCAATTTTTTTTAACATATAAGTAATCCTTACCATGATTGAGGAGGTTTCATCATCTAGAAGATTGACGTTCTCGAGGAGCTTCATACATTTTTGAATAATCATCATGGAGTTGTCAACTATAGACAATATTTTGATACCATTAGCCAAACTGATATTCAGACCCTGCTAAAGAGAAAGGGCTTCCACTTGATTATTTGTCGCAATGCTAAGTCCCCATGCATACATTATTTCTATTTTTTCTTTGAGGTTAATAGTTACCCCTCCTGCGCCAGCCTCCCCAAGGTTACCTTTCGAAGCTCCATCAAAATACAGTTGATTGTTCCCGACTTCCCTTTGCCATTCAATAAATTCATCCCCATTCAGTCTAATACAGAAGGACAGAGGACCATAACACTTTGAGAGAGGAGCTTTGAGGATGGAGTTGGAGATCTTGAGCCAATCTTTTTCAAAGCTAGTCATCACTTTCATATCCGAAGCATCAAAGCCCCGGGAAGAAATAACTTTAAAGAGTAGCGTCATTCCTTTTATTGCAGCAGTTTCAAAATTATGGCGTTGATTTTGAAAAATAGCCTGATTACAACATAGCCATATCGACCAACACATATACTTAGGAATTGCCATCCAACAACGTCTTAATAAGGAGATTGGGGAACAAGGATATTTATATTTCCAATGAATAAACATGTCACTCCAGTCATCTGCAATTTGGGGGACGGAAGCCAAAGGTGCTAGGGCATAGTTCCAGGCCTCCACAATAAAGGAACAATGGCAAAATAAATGCTTGATGGTTTCCTCCGTGTTACCGCACAGAACACAATGGGAGGGACCACTGATTTTCCTCTTCTTTAAATTCTCTGCCATAAGGATTTTCTCGTGGACCAATTCCCAGCAGAATATGATAACCTTAGGAAGTCCATTGCTGTTCCAAAATTTCCCCCATATATATAGTAAGGTATGGGGGGGGGGGAGGGGTTCTTGATTAAAAGAGCATAGCCATCTTTAACAAAATATTTCTTGGATTTTCCTCCCAACCAGGTTCGTTTGTCGAGTTTGCTAGTGATTATTGGAGCGAAACCTTTAAGACTTTCCATCAAAAGATGTCAGTGCAAGAGTAAGTGATTGGGCAATTCCAATGGAAGCCACCCACACCACAAACCCAGATCATCCCAACAGGAGATATTTGCTAGGTGGGAGAACCTATGCTGCACCAGCCAACCTGAGAAAACCGGGTCAATGCCTTTCACACAATCGGATCCAAGAAGAATGCGTTTCCCATTCCCAGGTATCCAGCCAAGATGGTTCAAAATGAGAAATGACGAGGATTTGCACAGTCTCCAGACTTTGGATCCTTTCCCTTCACATGATTCATCCTTTGGTCTAGTGAGGCGATTTTTGTGGAAATATTTCCTTATAAAGGCCTTTTTCCACAATTCATTGGAGTCCGAGAGGAGCCTCCAGAGTCCAAACCAGTTTGCCCCCCAACACCAGATTCATTAGGTTAGGATCCTTAATTGCTAATCCTCCCAAATTCTTAGGTTGCTTAACCAATTCCAGTTAACTAGGTGGAATTTGTGGTCATTGCCCTTGCCTCCTTGCCATAAGAATTTTCGGATGAGCCTGCTTATTTGTTGATTGATGTAACTTGGTGCTAAGAGACCAACACCCAAATAAACCGGGAGGGAAGATAGTACAGATTCGATGAGGGTAACTCTCTCGGCCAAATTGAGCCATCTAACTCCCCATGAGTGCACCCTTTTCCTTATTTTTTGAAGTACATTTTCCCAATCTTCCCCCGAGGCTTGTTTTAGGGATATAGGAATCCCAAGATATTTAAAGGAAGTTCGATGAAGGTCCACAGGGATGCACAACAACCGGCCAATTGCATTCATCGTTTCCAATTGGCAATTCCACCCAATTAATTGACATTTCAGTTTGTTGATCAAACCCCCAGAGAGAAGAAGAAACCCATCTAGAGTTTTTTTTGAATCTAGAAGCAATCGCCAAGGCGTCTCCTCCAATCAGAAGAGCGAGAGATTAATTCCCTGACATTTCTTGCAATATTAAGACCCGAGAGGGAACCATCCAACTGCCCAACTTCTAATTTACTATTTAGAGCTTCAACCATGATTATATTTAGAAGAGGCGAGAGAGGGCAGCCTTGATGAAGACCTCTAGAGGCAGCGAAGAAGGGGGCAGGGCGACCATTGATAAGAGGGGCGATCTAGGGTGAACTAGTACAAGCTTTAATCCAAGAGATGAATTCATTACTAAATCCTAACTTTTCCATGACGAGGAAGAGGAAGGAGTGATTTACCCAATCAAACACATTTTCCATATCCAATTTGATGATCATTCCAGCTTCTCCCTCTTCTTTGCGTGAATGCATTGCTTCTTGTACTAGGTTGATATTATCTAGGATGTTCCGATGTTGCATGAACCCACCTTGGTTTGCATAAATAATGGAGGGGAGCAGGGGTTTAATTCTATTGGCAATGATTTTCGTCAAGATTTTATAAGAAGAATTGCAAAGCAAGATAGGGTGGAATCTAGAAAAAGTAGTGGGATTGACATCTTTTGGAATCAGAGTGGGAAAGGAAGAGTTAGTGCAACCCCCCAATTTCTTTTTAAATCTGCTATAGTTCAACTTCTTAATGAGATATTTTCTGATGACACTCTAGAATATGCGATAAAAGCTAATAGAGAAACCATCTGGACTTGGAGTCTTCTCAGGTTCCAAATTCCAAATCGCACTTCGAACTTCTTCTTCTGTAATTTCACCATTGAGAAACACATTAGAAGGCGGGGAGACAACTTGGGGCAAGCCCCGAAGAAAATCAAGTGCACCTTCTAAAGCAATGAAATCCTTGTTGGGAAGAGATTTAAAGTGATTATGTGCCTCCAATTTGATTTCTGATGAGGTGTTGACTGTTTGCCCATCCACCGCCTTTATTTCCCTAATTCTATTCCTATTCTCTCGAGCCATTGCTTGTTTGTGGAAGTAGGAAATATTTGAGTCCTCAACTTTCAACCAAAGACTACTAGTTAAGCCTCCACAAATTTTCCTCTTGCCTGCTAAGATTGAATATGAGCGGAGAGGTCTTTTTCCTTTTGAATGTGTGATTCTTCGATATGGATTTTTTCCATCATATTGTAATGTTCTTCTAATTCTTGGACTTTCTCTCTTTTTTTTCCCCGGGGGTTGATAATTCTCTTTAAGCCATTTCCTCAATTCTATTTTGACGTTTTGTAGCTTAGATTCCTAAACATAGTTGGGTGAGCCCTAGACATGGCAAATCCAAGCTCACTTTATCATATTCCCAACTTCTTCAGATTAGCACCAATCTTCATTGAATTTGAAAGGCAATGCCCCAAGGTTTTCAATATTTTCCATTGAAATCATGATAGGCCGATGATCTGAGTCTCCCCTGAGATTCAATAGAGGAAGAGCAACCCAAACCATTGAGAAGCCAGTTGCTATGCAGCAAAAACCTATCCAGGCGAGCAACAATATAATGAGCTCCAGAGCAAGTGTATTTCCCGATCTTAGGCTTGATATCAATTAGGTCTCATCGTTCCATTATTTCCTCGATTCTGTCTCTAAAGGGATCCTTGATCGAAGACCCACCTCTTTTTTCTGTCGTATTTAGT
The DNA here is from genome assembly GCA_000404065.3 of Pinus taeda. Lineage (NCBI taxonomy): Eukaryota > Viridiplantae > Streptophyta > Pinopsida > Pinales > Pinaceae > Pinus > Pinus taeda. The sequence goes on from APFE030596103.1 coordinate 16,118, forward strand.
ACTGTGTTGAAATCACCTCCCATTATACTACTGATGTGGTAATTCCTTTCCTTTATCACCTCTAATGAGGCCCATAATTCTGCCTTGTCACTATATAGCATTGGACCATAGATATCTATGAAGGGAATTCTTTCGCCTGTATCCTTATCCTCCAAAAGTTCTTAATTTCTTCAACTAGAGTGAAGTTCTTGTTCAACCAAACTATGCCTAGCCCTCCTGAAGCTCCCCTTGAGGACTGTGTTGACCTCAAGCTCTCTCTCCAAAAAATTCCAACTGCTTTCATAGCCTCCACTTCTTCTAACTTAGTTTCTTGAAGAAATACTATTGGTGGAGATTCTTTTTTCGATTATATCTCTAACTGCTAGGGATTTAATAGGGTTTCCTAGCCCCCTTATATTCTAGGAAATTACTTTCATTACTTGTGGGTGGAGGGGGAGCGATCACTATCCTTTCCTTCTTTGTTTATCTTTTTCCCTTTCAGAATTTCTGAGATGACTGTTTGGTTCCCCAGTCTTTTATTTAGTTCTGCTTCTCTTTCTCTCTGTGTTCTTTTGTTTGGTCTCCTTATTTTCTTAGTGGGGTCGGTTTCCTAGCTATTGCAATCATTAGCCCAGGATAGATTTTGGGATAAATTCCGAGTGACTGCACAACCCGAACCTTTGAGCAGGTTGCTCGAGGGTGCATTAGTGAAGCTCAAACTCTATAATAATAACTGCATCAATCAACAATCAATCAATCTGAACAGTCAAATCACTGTGCTGAACCTAGAAACTTGCATCATCATTCAGAATCAGTTGCAACCTCAAAAATCATACATTAGAATGCATACGCTACTTTAATGAACCCAACCTGCGTGTATACGCTACTTCCTTTAATCAAACCTGCGTATACCTCCAAAACTACTGAATCATACAAATTTCTGAATCAAATCTGTACCAACCAGTAATACTCTGAATACCTACTGTCAAATTATAGAGATCTAGACTGTCAGCAGTAAAGATCACCCTTCTCACTTAATCAATTAATCAATCAGACTCAATCTCCTTATGTATTCAGTTCTACTTTCAGATCTATGAAGACATCATTGACAGACAACAGTAAACCAGTGGCACTGATTAGATAGATCAGTGATTTCCAAATAACAAGCTTTTCTTTTGTATATGCTACTTGGAAGCTTCGAACCAACGTGTATATGCGCCTTCACCGAGGCGAACCAGCGTATAGATTTGCAAATACTAACTTACAACTTCACTCCTATTCCAGATTTCAGACATACCTAGATCATGACATTTAAAGAATAAAACATGTGTAAGCAATCAGATCTAGCCCAATCAATATCAGATCATTCAATGATAAGTCATTTCAGGTCTCATGATCCTGTTCCAACATTGAATTCAAGGTGCACACAATATTTCAAATTATATCATAATCATAGTCCCTGCAACATAAAATATACTTCAGATAGAAGTATTCCTGAGAAACCCTTTCACTTGCACACTTGGCCCTTTGATCTTCTCCTCCTTATATAGTTTTTGGCCTTTCTCAATACCTCAGACCAAAACAACACTTAGAACCTGTGGTATTCTTGGACGGGATCAAATAGTTGTTACTCTGTTCAATATTGTGGGCTAATACCATGGTATTGACCCTTGGTGTTCCTTAATTTTGAATTTCCTTGTTTTGACAACCCATACTCGCTTTTTGTCTTGTGAAAGTGCATGCATACGTATACACTCTTTTTGTTCTGTTAACTCGCGTGTATATGTTGCTTTGACAAGGTTAACCTACGTATACAGATTAAACTACCTTACAACATCCTTTTCCTTCAACTTCTTGATTCTGATCCGTAGACCTTTGTTCCAACTTCCTGTTCTTCTGTACCAATGCCTTGTTACCTCTGAATTGACCTGTTACAATGTGAGTTGCCCTTTATCAAATCTGAACTGACCTGTGAGTGAGTTGCCATCAAGGACAACACCTGAATCATGATGCCAACAGGGTATTTATAGTTGTTTCCTCTCCATAATTAGCCGACATGACAGTGTGAAACATTGTGTCTCTATTTGCAAGCTGACATGACTTCTTTAGCTTATTTAATTCATTTGCAAGCTGACATGACTGCGCTTTGCATCATTTTGATTGCAGACTTCTTCTTGTGCTTGTCTTGGAGGGTTGTTTAGACTTTTTGATATATGACATTGACTCTTTGACATCCTAAAACTCTCAATGGGAGCCACTAAATAAATAAACCTCCTGCTCATGAAACCCATGCAACAAGGAATAATAATTTCATTTTACAAAAACCATAATTACAATATCATGAAGGTCGAGCCTAGTTACACTTTCTTCAACAGGTAATAGGTCTATGATTCCAAGAGATTACTGGTGTTCTCATAACCTCCTTGTTCGAGTACGTTCATCACTCTACTAAGAGATCATGCCCCAGTTGGAGCCAGATGTTACCAACCACCAGTGGGTGACACCCATAGGAGAAATTTTTTCTCCTAGATTTGTCTTCAGCCGACAACCAACAACACCTTGCAGCCACTAGATTGCTCGATGTGCCACCATTCTCTGCCACCTGAGCCAACCATATTGTGCCCTCACCCATCAGTTATGATTGTATGTTTGAAGGTGGGCCTTCCAACCCTGAAGGTATGGCGTTTCATTATGTAATTGGATATCTTTGCTTACTTATCATGGACACATGTAGACATGGATTAGTGGGGCAATTCAGTAGAAAGAATGGTCTTGGTCTGTAATTTTGTCCCCTTGTCCAATTTGGTGGTTAACCTTATATCCTAGTCCCGTGGGATCTCATTTATGGGCTACTAGCATTAGGAGTGGCACTACACAGGAAACCCCGATTTTGGTTGCGTGGTCCTGCATCCCGATATCACATACATCACTCCCTTTCACTCATTATAACCCCTTTCTACATATTTTCCGTCTGGGCCCGCATTTGTTCATTAGGTCCACAAGGAGTTAGCCTTTCGTCCCCCACGTCCACACTTTGTGTTGGGCTTGGAATGCTGCCCCAGAGGTTGATGTAGCTAAAAAGAAAGCTAAAAGCATAATTTGGCCACTTACAACAGGAAATTGTACCATAAAATGCAAAAAATGGCCGGGACATAAGAATTTAGCAAGTGGGCAAAAGCCAAACATTAGCTCTACCCCTTCATTATGGCCATCACCTTGGTTCCTAGGGCCCCTATATGAGCCACCTGCATCATTAAGGAACCCATGATTGTCCCAACTCCTGGTGGGCGATGAACTGACCAACCTTAAGGGGGTATTCGCTGTTGTATCATTCACATCA
>APFE030596107.1:0-28190 GCA_000404065.3 Pinus taeda
TTCAGATTGGTAACTTATTTGTATAGCATCATATCAACCAACATTGTCACATAGCAAGGCCTTGACTAACAGTGCCATCTCTTCACAAGATCTGAGCTCAATGCTGGCGAGACCAATGATTTATAGACACTCTCAACATTGTCTTTCTTGAAGCATCCCCTACCAGGGTACTCAGGGTGTGTTCCATGAGGATTATTCTTATCTTGGACTCCCCAGTCCTCAAAGAATATCGGTCCTCCATGAATACTCTTTTATTGAATGCCCTATCTCATCCTCAAAGAGCATCAGATGCCAAATAATTACCCATTCCTCCATTCTGTCTTCCCAAGTGAAGACCATAATGATGTGTCTATCTCTCCCTCTCAAATAGGGAGGACATATTCCAATAACGGAATGTACTCATTCATCCAAAAGGAATGTACCTAAGCTCCCTCTTAGCCTAGGAATTTCCAAGTTTCTTCCAAGTAAGAAACTTCTTTTCAGGCTCCCTCTTAACTAGGGACCTACAGTAGCTCCTCATGTGGAGATCATGGAACAACCAGTTGCGTGAAGAGCTCCTCCCTTTTATGTCATGAATTTATTCTTCGTCATGGAGTCTTCATCTTTTTGGACTTTTTCATAGTGCACAAACAATCCACCACTTTTGTTCATGAGTCAGTCATGTCCTCATTTCTTTCATCAGAAAGTGATTGATCAGTTTTTCCATCTGGCTTTGCTTCATGTCATGCTGCTTTCTTCATGCCATATTTTCTGGAAGGATCTTACATCCTTCTATATCATTTTCCTGGAAGTCATCCATAGATCTTCCCTTTGGCAGTCCTACATAAACCTATCCAGATATTAGTTCAAAAATACGAAATCAACACTTAAATCAAAATTGCCTTTGTGATGGTCTCTTATCATGACATCTTCCTATAGGTATCAGCGTCCTGCATACATGTTGACACATCTCCCAAAAATATCCATTGTCAAGGGTCTCTATCTTTTTCCGACTTCCATCAAAGTCTTCATATCTTTTCGAGAGATATTCTAGTCAAATCTTCTTGGTCTCAAATGTTGAATGCCTTTTGCCATTGTTGCATATCTCATGATCACTTCCTCCTTTTTCCTCACACACTTCATTCCCAGGAGCTTCCCATCAAAGAACCTCAAATGTAGTTAGCTCCTTCATGCTTCATATGAGAACATATTATGTTGATTTCATCTAGTGTGACCTATGCCTCTCTGCAACTTCTAGAGGAGGAGACCCTCATTTTCTTTGATCATGTTTCCCAGGATGGAAATATTGATCCATATTACCTGTAACATATGACATGACTTTCATAATAACCTATGTAAGCATACATACCTCGTCTTTCTTTTGGGTCATCCAGACTTCCTGTAGCAGCTTCATTTGAACAAAAGGGTTTTAGACCTACTTCATTGTTATGTTATCATACCATTATCCCTTGAATCCCACAAGTTGGAATTCTTAATGAAACATTTGCTTCCTTTCTAGATAGGTGAATCCTTTGATAAGGACTCCATCAGAGAAACCTGAGGATCTTTCATATCCTCACCCAGCAGATGTTGCCTTATTAACTATTGTATGATGATCCCAGTCGATGATGACCTCTACATCTTTCCATAATTATCATTTGAGACTTCAATGAGGTTTCCATGAGCTCTTATTCTTTGTAATCAATAGAATTTTATTCCAAAGATTCTTTCTGCTTCCCATGTCAAGAGATCTTACTTCTAATACTTCTATCATGATGTCATTTTCTAATCTAATGCATCCTATCTTATTTACACTTCTTCCTATCTATAAATTACAAGTGAAAAGTACTTTCTAGTGAAGAAGATCATCTTAGTCATAGTAGAGATCTTTTACTTCTTCCTTCTTAAGCTTCTGTGTCTCAGGTTCTTTCACTTACTCAGTAATATGGGCTTCTTCCCTATCTCTCTTGTCCTTATTATGTTTAGGACAATCTCTTCTATAGTGCCCAAGTTCCTGACATCCATAACATCTTACCTTAGCCATGTTCTTCCTGTTATTTTGAGGACCAAACTTTCCAAATTTCCCTTTTCTTCTTGCCATAACAGCATATGCTTGATTCTCCTCATTTGGTCCAACATCAGCCTTTGCCTTCAGTCTAGTTTCTTCAACCTTACAGAGTGACCATAGATCTTGAAATGGAGTAGTCCCTTTCTTCCCATATAAACTTGAAGTGAAGTTACCCCATTTTTCCGGTAGTGCATTTAGTACCACTATGGTCATCTCTCTATCAAAAATCACTTCTCCTAGCTCTTGTAGTTGATCTCGAATTTCTGATATCCTTATGAATTATGAGGCTATTCCATCTTCCTTGGACATCTTTAGTTTGTAGAGTTCTTGCCTTAATGAGATTACTTCTCCTGTAGTACTTACAGAAAACAACTCTACCAATTTGTCATATATAGCTTTCACAGTCTCCAACTTTGATACATATGGGATTAGAGAGTCATTTATAGATTCTATGAGAATCCTTTGGGATCTCACTTCTCCCTTCATGAATCTAGCATGTGCTTGAGTATATTCCTTTGGAGGTTGGGTTATTGACCCCCTGATGTGATCCATGACCTCATTTTCAATAAGATTTAAGTCTGTCCTTTTCTTCCATGCAAGGTAATTTGCAACCCCAACCAATTTATTACTTTCCTTGCAAAAAGACATTTTGTTATTGTCAGATATAGTCATAGAATTACTTGAGAAATTGATGCTTGCTTCCTCCTTAATCTTGATGTTGATAGAGGATTTTCTTCTTGAGTGATTGATGAGAGAGAGCTCGATTCACGATCCTTCTTGAATGTTTTAGTCTTCCTTCTTTCTTGAAGATGGTTGAAAGATTCTTCTTGGTGTAGATTTCTTCAATCTAGGGTTTTGAAGATCTTGACCTTGGTAGCCCTTGAATCTGCTACAATCCTTCTTGAAGGCTTGATGTCTTCTATGTGAACTATTTTGCTATCTGTCTAATGATTCATTCATATGTATATGCTCATGTTCCTTTACTAGATTACTATTATTACTCTTCGTTTAAAGGCTCACTTTTTCTTTACCTTTCGGTAGAAGAACCTTGATACAGTCTGCAATTGAACATTTCATAAGGCATACTCACCTGTTCATCTGAAAGTACTTATGCACTAGTCTCTTGTGTTGAACATTGTGGCCAATGGAAATCTATAAGAATATATAGCAGTTGGGCCTTATTTCCAGATGGTATCCCACACCGAACGACGTGAAGTATGATTGGGACATTTAATTGGGGAGACCCCTTAGTTGACGGATTTCTAGCACCGTCAATAGTTGGATATACTCACATTGAAATCCATAATCCACCATTAGATTCTTTTAAGTCATGGAGACCTCTACAAAATTTGGAACCTATTTAGGTTCTACCCAAATTCAACCTAGATCTTAATGGGAATTCTACCTAGCTTTGCTCTAAACAAGCCTTATCAATCTTGTTTATTCTCCTTATAGCCACTCACATAGATGGACTTGCTTCTATCAAGGATTATGCATAGATTTAGTTAATCTCAATAAATCCAACATTCACCAACTCAATTGTATTCAAAAACCACATAGAAATACAAAGAATTACACCCATAAATATGGTGAATTTTCCTTTTCATTCATAATGAAACCGTACATGCATAACACAAACCCTTATACACACTCTTGCGATGGCATGGTCTATCTTTCTCTAGTTCATAGTCTTCTTCTTGACACCTACCTTCTCTTTTCTTTGCTAGTAGGCTTACAATAGTTAGAATTTTTAGAAACATCATAGATTTTCTTAGATTTTAAAACTACTCCATAAATCACTCATGATTTTCAAGGCAGACTTTTTTTTCCTTACTGAAAAGAAAAAAAAAAATTGAATAAATAAAAATAAATTAAATTAAAAATAAAAATAAAATAAAATCTTGTCCATATATTTTTTTTAACTATGATTCATACTTTCTATAATAATTAACGAAACTACTATTGCTTACAAATAAGGAATTAGAATTCCTTTTCATTATTGAAACACCCTTTGGAGCTTTTTCTTCCAAAACTTAATGGCTTGGAAGCTCTAATGCTCCTGCATCAAACAAACTAATTGTCCATCTCCATTTTCTATGCCTTTGGAACATAATTATCCCAGCATATCATCAATTATTTCATGAAATTGTTCTTTACCTTTATGGATATAGCCTCATAATATTTTACAAGGCCCACATACCTAATAGATCATTCATAACATATGTAATTGGGCTCATGAATCTCTCCCTTCCCCCTCTCTTGGCTTCTATACACACAATAAGAAGAAATTCTCAAATGAGTACTAGTTAACATTAATAAAAATAGAATTCTAAATCTTGTAGTTAGTATTTCAATAATAACTATAATTGTTATAGAATAATGCATTTCTTTATAAGTAAAGTGCCAATGGTCCATAATGATTTATAAAAGAAGTGGCAAACTAGTGTTCCATAATCATTTAGAATATTGTGCATTAGTATTCTCATAGGGGCTTCACCGGGGGAGAAATACCATAGCACGTGGGTTCATATTGGGGGATATATATTGTGGGATTCATTTATTATATGTTTTATTGATGAAACATTAGAAAATGGACGCATCTCATGCACTCATTTATGCTAAAGTGTTAATATTTTTATTAGGGTTAATAATGCATGGTTTTTATATGGAAGGTATCCTTGATGCATGGACATATCAAATGGTTCACTAAACATTTCTAGTTATACCGCTAGTGCTACGAGCACTACTACTGGTAACACCAATATTGGTGCCAACTACTTCCTAACCACTGCCCTCAACAAAGTATTATCTAAAGGCATCACAATTTCCCTCAACATGATCATATATTAATGCATCATTTGTACTCTAGTAGTAATGCTAAACTCAACACCATAACTTGGAAACAAGTATACACCTTCTTGTCAATCACACAATCTTAAGTTCTACTACCCTATGCAACTCACAATTCCCTAGGCACCCAACAATATCTCAAAAATTATTGACATGTCTCATATAACCTCCATGAGAATTAACCAATAGTTGCAGTGCCTTGAACTAAAATTGATCAAGTAGCTACCCTAATTCAATATTGATTGATAGAGACCATAACATATTTACCACTTCCATTCTAGGCATAGATATCATCTAACTTATTATCTCGATCTTTTGGGACAAGAAATGGCACATCCTTTACTTAGGGAACATTGGTAAAGTAATCAACCACATTAATTAGCCAATTTACACAGATTATTATTAAAAATATCATGAACATTAAACATGGTAAAAATAAATTATCGTAACTAAAACTTTCTTTCTTGTAGTTACCTCTCTCAATAGTTGACTCATCATAAGGAAATAACAGGTTCTCAACCACACACCAACCCATGTATACATAATGATATCACAATATGCATACCCCAAGCATGGATATGCATAGTTATTTATGGATAACCATGGACACAAATGTATGTGAGTTAAGTGGATGGAAATAGCACACAAAATATATGACATAACTCCTATACATATCGGAATATAACATTATTTCCACCTTAAAATAATAAGCTAGGTGGAATGCATAAAAATCATCTAAAAGGTACCTAACTTCACCTATGAAAAAATGTATTAAATAATGGTGTAATGATTGTAATAGAGAATCTTGAAACCTGTGTTTTGTCCATAATTGACGAAAATGGAAAATGACGTTAGGCTTATATTAGGATCTTTTACCCTTAATGATAAATTCGGTGAATGTTTAGCTCACCCCCCTCACCCAAAAGTCTCTTGCATCAATGGATGCAAAATTAACATACTTAAATACACGTGTCAGTTCCATATCCATGGGAGCATGATTAGGAACATTACAAAATTTGGGATAATGAATTCCCCGACTAGAGATAAGTTAGTAATGAAACATGCATCATGCTCTATTGTGGAAAATCAATTGTAAATCTCCACCTTCAATGCCTTTGGAACATAATCCCGACATTGCAACAATTATCTCATGAAGTTGTTCTTCTCCTCCAAGGATCTATCCTTCTCATAATATTTTAGGAGGCCAACATCACTAGGGGAGAATGAATAACATATTTAATTGGGCTCATTACTATCTCCTTTTCCCTCTCTCTTGATTCCCACACACAACAACAAAAAATTCTCAAATGAATGTTGGTTGACTTTAAAAAATATATAATTGTAAATATAGTAGTTATTAACACAATAATACATATAATTGATCTAGAATAGTGCATTTCTTTATAGGAAAAGCATTACTGGTCCATAATGATTAAAAAAATAAATGGCACACTAGTGTTCCATAATCATTTTGATAGAATATCGTGCATCAATGCTCTCAAAATAAATAGGTGTACCAATGCTCTTGTTCTAATTAAAAGCACTAATATAATTCATAACTATGAAATCAACACACTTATTTTGTTTCCCATGGATTTATCGTGGTCATAAAGCTCCATGTATAAGAATAGCGTGAATGGGAATAATGGTTAGGAACATGTGCTTCCTAGTAAGAGATGATAGGTTCAAATCTAGAGAGGGCTAGAGTATGTACACCTCCATAGAGTTTAGCAGTCAAATTCTTGCATGGAGGTGGGTCCCTTGTTCCATAAACATGGGGGGTCCGATACACCAATTTGATGTTTGGCTTGCTTGTGACATTAAAATTAAATTATTATAATTGTATAAATGAGTACTACCAATGTGAGGAGTGTTCAAATGGCATTGAAATTAGTAACAATGAACATGTTGCATCCTCATTTAAAAAAAGCATTTCCCTATGTTCTAGATAGATCATGGGTTATAAGTCATTGGAATCCTTTGTCATATGTTTTCCATCAATAATAAGTGATGAACTACAGGAAAATGAATGTGTCTCATGCACCCATTTATGCTAAAGTATTCATATTTTTAGTAGGATTAATGATATATGGTTTATATATGGAAGATATTGTTGATGCATGGATAGGTTTGTGGAATATTTATACTTATACCATCTTCTTGATTTTCCTTTAATCCTATAAAGGTGAGTAAATTCTTTGCGTTTGATAAATAGAGGCCTGGTTGAAAATGGGGTCATATGAGTTATAACCACCAAATAATAGGAATATAGATCTATCACAAACATATCGTCATTCGAATTTTCATTTCACGTGTTGCATGGGAAATTATTGGTGTTAATGTTTAGGAAATTTTGAATTATTTTTTCAGTTCATGCTTGTATATATCCATACTTCTGACTTTATATTTCCTTGCAATAATGTTAATGGGTTCTATACATCCTACTTCCATGGGAACCTTTTGTTACGCAAATTTTTGTCATATGTAGAAAAATAGATTATTTAATATCATTTTTCGGTGTCCATACCTTTTGTTACTCATTTTTTTGTCATATAAAGAAAAATAAATGATTTTTTATTCATAATATCCTCTTTTGGTGGCCATACGCTACTTGTTAAAATAAATCATCTTTTATTCATAATATCCTTTTTCGGTGGCCATACCTTTTGTTACTCAATTTTTTGTCATATAAAGAAAAATAAAGGATTTTTTATTCATAATATCCTTTTTCGGTGGACATATGCCACTTGTTTATAGGTATTTAAGTGGACCGTATTGCATATAAAAATTTATGGTGGCTCAAGGTTATTATACTTATTTCAAAGGTTCCAAACTATTCGAAGTGAAATAGATCATTTTGAAGACTTCCCATCCTCCCCGAACATTTATTTAAATTTAGCCATTCTGGGCAATGTATGAAGAACTTCCAATTAGATCAAATCGTTTTGAACCTTCGTTGGTCCTTACATATCACAAATTCTAAAAGAGGGGACATGGCACTCAAACTAAACTATTTTCTTCCATTCCAACCTCTCTTTATGTTATTGATACTTAGCCACTTCCATGAGCATTTAGAGTATTCAAATTTTATTGGGAATGTTTGTAGGTTTATATTCCCATCATGTAACTAATCTAATCATCTTCAAAAACTTCATACTTTGCTCATTTTTTAATCTTCTTGGAATGAGTTGGAATGACTTGAGTGGTGGGTTTTTCTTTCCATGAGATGCCCTATGATATCCTACCACATTCCCTGGTCAAAATTTAATCCACATATCCTTAAAAGTCCTACACAATGATAAGAACTACTAGAACCCTTATCATTCTCATGTCATCCCCCATGTATTAATGCATTTTCATTAAGATATATTTTACTTATCAAGTCCATCACATTGTTTTGCAATGATTATCATTCCTTGCACATTTATGACTCACTTTCCTATATCATATGAATTCGTTGTTTCTTCATCTAATGCTTACTTTTTGTTAACTCTACCATTACCACCTTTTCACTAATTCATATTCTTGACTTCCTCTCTCTTTCATGAAATTCTCTATATCAATGGTCATATCAAGTGCTCCTCTTCTCTATTGTGGCATCTACAACTTTCAAACCAACATTACAAGTGGATGGGGTTTGTACACCATTTCATTTAGTGGTCACGTACAAGAAGGAAAGTACAAATAAGTTGGTCGACATGCTTTTAAGGCCACCCACATCAAATATCGTAACTTTGGGAACTCTGATGCACATGAATCCATTCACCCATGATGCATACAGAGAGAATATTCAGACCATGTCGACTTCAAGTAGGTGTTTTGACAGTTGAAAAGATAAAGTCATGTGTACGATGGTGACAACACCATTGACTACCATCTCCAGGATGGGTTATTATATAGGTTCGATAAGTTATGTGTTCCTAAAGGTGAGCGATTGCAGTGGATTAGAGAGGCTCACACCTCCAAGGTTGCAAGGCACTTTGTTGTAGGGAAGATAGTGGCCAACTTGTAGAGGTATGTGTATTAGCATAAGATGCAATAACACATAGTTAGGTTCATAAGAGGATGCGTTCTTTATTGTATTAGAAAGCCTAGTAACAAGAAACAAGGTCTATATCATCCCTTACCTATACCCACACATCCTTGGGAAAACATTTCCATGCTCTTTGTGGGAGGTTTACCCACAACTAGGAAGGGACATGACTTCATGTTTGTGATAGTTGGTAGGTTCAACGGACGTGTTATGATACCTTTTAGAAACGCCATAAGTGGGAAAGAAGCAACAAACTTGTTCTTTGGATAAGGGATGGGTGCACTTTGGTATACTAAGGAGCATCATTTCAAGTAAGGACATAACATTTTTAGTGCATTTTGGACTACATTGTGGGAGATGATTGAGACGGATTTAAAGAGGTATATAACATTCCATCCAAAGATAGATGGGAAGACATAAGTATTCAACAAGACTTGGTGTAACTTTTGAGGGGTTACAATTAGAAGCATCTGAAGACTTGGGATGAAATCTAGTACATATACATAACTATTATAAAAGAGTAGTCCACACTTCTACTAGTAAGTCCCCATTAGAAACTTCTCTTGGATATTTTCCACCTTCATTTTTGTATATTGCATATCAACAACGAAGGATGGGGGAGGATCTTACAGGGGATGCCTTGAGGGTCGGAAAAATTGTTGAGAATATTAGGTAGATCCATATTTAGGTAAAGGAGACACTACACAAATCACAAGAAAAATATAAGGCTAGGCATGATCAACACAGAACAATGAAGGCGTTCAAGGTGGGAAACAGAGTATGGTTACAATTGAATAAGGAGAGGCTACAGGGTCATGGTAAGAAAATCAAGGCTCTAAGGTATGGTTCCGTTGAGATATTGGAAAAGGTGACAGATAATGCCTATATAATTAATATACATCCATACATGCACATTTATTCAGTTGTAAATGTAGAGAATCTGAAACTCTATGAGCCTTCCCAAGGTAGACCAGGAAGAGGACCAAGTCATATCTTTTGTAGAGGATTTGGAACTAGATGCTCAAACATAGTGGAAGAGGATACAAGTTTGCAAAAGAGATGCATAAATACCAGACAAGGGAACATGACCTTTGGCAGATTGGGTTGAAAGGACAACTTCTAGGAAAGGTTAAATGGTACACTTGAGAGAAGGTGGAGAAACAAATTCCCCACCTCATTTAGTAGAAGCTTTTGGGGACCAAAATCCTCCCAAAATGGGGAGACGTGATCCAGGTTGAATCATTATATTATTTTTCATCCATCTGATGCTTTTAGAGTGGAAAAGGTGGAGGGATAAACTCATAAGACCATTTTACTAGCGGACCCAATTTGGAAAATTGGGGTCTAAAAACATTACGGGAGCATTTTGAGGCATCAAATGGCATTTTTTGGGAAATAATTTTTTTTTCCTATGCGACACTTTCTTTTTTTCCTATTCTACACTCAAGACCTTTCCAACAACACAATAATTGTCTCAATCAAAATCCATATGCAAAATTTATGCCACTCAGAAGTTGACCTGCCTGTTTTTTCCACCATAATTGGAGAGGATGCCATGTCGGCCCCCATTATTCATGTAAAAGGGGTTATCCATATCACGATGAAGAATACTTTAGAGGAGTCCATATTTGTAGCTCTAGTTAAGAGTTGAAGGAGTCAAACCTAACCACTAGTAGACTATCAAGATGTGTTATAATCGGGCCAATAGGAGGAAAAAGGGCTCTGGTCTTTTCAAGTGCATCTCGTTCCATAGATGACCAAAGTAGTCGAGAGGGATAGGAGAGTGAACACGGAGAGGATTTGTGCATTGTAGTAGTCCACAAGCCATAGTCCTTACTTATTTGTACTTCCAACCATTTTTTATTTTGAGAAAGAGAGGAGAGGGGCCTCACCTTCCAATTGGGTTTTCTCTCGAAAGCATTTCCTAGGATATATCTTGAGTCAATTAAGGTTTGTGAAACTTTATATCGATGTGTTCTCTATTCTCTGCATAATTATAATTTGCATGCATACACAATAAACAATACTTTACATATCCATAAGCTAAAGAGGGATAAAGTCTTATAGTGTAGATTTATTATTTTTAAGTATAATTTATTATATTTGCTGTGACGAATTGTCGAGTATGGAAATTTATGGATCACTACAAAACACAAAACCGCATAACATATAAACCACATAACATATATGATCTCATATTTGAATAAATAGAATTAACAAATTAAATGAGATATATTTTGTTTTCGCTAAGGCAATGATAGTGGTTAAGGTTTTATTGTTTAAAATCTACTCAATTTAAATGAGAAACTAAGAAAATATGAACTCTTTTGGATCTTATCTGAATAAGAGGTGATATGAGATTCCATCTTGGAAATGGTATATTTATTACTTGTAAGATTTACAAGTATATTATGTCAAAATGAAAGAGTTATGCTACAAATCTAAATAGTAAACAAATATTCCATGCTATCCCAAAAGAAGATTTTGTCCTCTCTACAATTTTATGTTGAAGTAAAGTAATAAAACAATACAAAGAGACAATAGTGGTAGAACAAAGCTAAATGTACATTTGGTGTCCGATATGAAGTATGTAATATAGTAGAAGTTAAATGGTGTATCGTAGGTGATTGTTTTGTTAAACATATAGTGTTATAGTATTGTCTACTAAGCCACAATGATGAAAAGAATGTTATAGCATTGTCTATTAAGCTCCCATGATGAAAAGAGAGTTTACATATGAACATTTTTGTTTCTTGTGGTTTATAGAAGCTGGTTTCCCTAGGTTGGTAAGTCAATATTTGTTTTCCAGTTAGTTATGTCAAATGTGTCATTTAAGGGACTATTCACCCTCGTTTTTTGTCACTCTAGAATGATTGACATTTACCATCATTATTTGGAAATCCCCTACTAGTTATACTTATCCACCTACCTTCCTATTTCTAACCATGATTTCCTCTCCATGTGATACTTTCTTGTCTTTGTCGATTGTGCACGAGACTCTATTTTTGAGAGATTATAAAAGATTGATATAATATGTAATTTTAAGTGTAACCAAGGTTTAATTCTTGAACATTAATCAAAATCTCATACATATTCTACTACCCACAACATTATCATTTAACGTAAATACATAGAACAAGAACTTTAAAAGACTCACTCATCATCTGTAACCTTGGTAATTCTCCTATTCTCATAATTGAAGGATGGACATTGACAACTATATCCACCAAGGTCATTGGATTAAATAGAATATTCCACAACATGCAATTTCTTCATGTTTGGTTAAATTAGTCATCTAAGTTCAACTTCTACCTTTGAGCAACTAACTAGATGACACATAACTTGTTGGGTTTCCCCAATAATTTCAATATAAATGTCCATTTACAACATCAAATGTTGATTTTGCATCCATGATTATATCAATGATTAACCCAAGCCCTTTGAGACTTTCACCATGTTTTTATTTTATTCTTTAATGTGGTTTTTAAGACTTGCATCATATTTTAAATGTGGGTGATATTGAATGTGATCCCAATATTTGCAAATTACTTTCAATTAATTCATCTCAAGTGTGTGGAGACTCTTGAACAATCTAAACTACATGGAAATATATCTTTGGTAAATGTACAATCCACAAGCACATCCTCGTTAAAATAGAATGAGATTGAACCATGGGAATCTGGCTTAACAAAAGTAAACTAGAGTACTTTAAATTGTACATTTCTGAAATGACAATATTTTTTGATAATTCCGTTAGGGATACATAGATGTCGATAGAGAAAGTTTTATATTTTCCCTATAAATGATAATATAAATTTTCTACATACTAGAAGACAATGACTTTAAAATGATGTAGATTTGTTTCTTTGTGGCATTAGGATTAGTTGATGAAGTTTGGATTCTATCTTCTGTGGGAGAGTTAAAGGTATTAAATTATATTTAATTGGAGAAGAATCATTTGACAATCACATCAATACAAATGAATTTGAGTGCAAGCATAATTTTTTATGTCAATTCAAACTCGAGGTATTAGATCATTGTCATTGAATGTTTCTAAGTAACATGATTGTGTTTGCAGCTTGTATGACCATTGCAAACACCTTGCTTGTTTTTTGTGCACTCTAGCCTACTGAACACATTTCGCCCATTTTTTTGCACTCTCCAATTGAGTTGCAATAGTTACCCATGAAAATACCCCATCACGGAGCAATCGCCCTTAATTCCCTTTTAATTCAATATTCCTCCCTCTATACATCCATCTTTTATGATTAACTTGTTAGAATCTTATTTTTTGAGGCGCTAGACATCACTACAATTTGTGAATGAATAAATAATAAAAAAATGGAGTTGTTGAAAAGATACTTTATTGATTGTCCTTGATTGTTAATTCATCATCCAAAATAAACAACTCTAATATTTAAGCATTACAATCACAATAAACAACTCTCATATTTAAGCATTATAATCACAAAAACAATTTGAACTTTTCTTTCCGGTGCTTAGCTCTCATATTTAAGCATTATAATTAGCAAAACAATTTGGAGTTTTCTTTCCCATGCTTAGAGATTATGCTAGCATGATAATCACAATAAACAACTCTCACATTTAAGCATTATAATCACAAAAACAATTTGAAGTTTTTTTTCCCACGCCTAGCTCTCATATTTAAGCATTATAATCACCAAAACAATTTGAAGTTTTCTTTCCCATGCTTAGCTCTCATATTTAAGCATTATAATCACAAAAACAATTTGGGGTTTTCTTTCCCATGCTTAGAGATTATGCTAGCATTATAATCACAATAAAAAAACTCTCATATTTAAGCATTATAATTACAAAAACAATTTGGTGTTTGCTTTCCCATGCTTAGAGATTATGCTAGCATTATAATCACAATAAACAACTCTCATATTTAAGCATTATAATCACAAAAACAACTTGAAGTTTTCTTTCCCATGCTTAGCTCTCATATTTAAGCATTATAATCACAAAAACAATTTGGCGTTTTCTTTCCCATGCTTAGAGATTATGCTAGCATTATAATCACAATAAAAAACTCTCATATTTAAGCATTATAATTACAAAAACAATTTGAAGTTTTCTTTCCCATGCTTAGCTCTCATATTTAAGCATTATAATTACAAAAACAATTTGGCTTTTTTTTTCATGCTTAGAGATTATCCAAGAATTTTATTTTAGTAACTTCATCTTATATTTCTTTATAAAAAATCATATATTCAAATTAGTAAAGGTAAAATATACACCTTAGTAAAATAATTTTTTAAACCCTACACACTTTTGGTGACATTAATAATCCAATAGTTTAAAAACTAACCCCTATCCTACAAACAAGGAATCTCATGGGCCACCAAAAATTGATGGATATCCTACAAACAAGGAATCTCACCAATTACCGATTACCAATTTAATAGATGTCTTATTATTATTATTAATTAATTCCGATTTACATTATTATTATTAATTAATACGAATTTAGGAAACATAAATATATAAGCTTTCCTTCTCTCTTCGGGCAATATACGCAGTGAAATGTGATTATGATGTCTGTACATAGTCAGACACCAAACCACCCTTAGTATAGTCTCGCTGCTGCCCTCCTCGGCGTAGTGCATGTAACTAGGGATACACCAATCTCTTTTTTTCTCTCGATTATATTTTTCGCATTTCTTCTCAACTGAGCACATCGTCATTGGTAGCGAAGAATATCGTTTGTTGTTGTTGGATTGCAGGGTGCTGCTCGTACTGGTGGTGATTTCAAGATGTCGAGCAGCAAGTTGACGTTGGGGATGAGTGTGGAGGTGCGGAGTAACGAGTCCAGGTATTCGGGTGCTTGGCTGCAGGGAGTGATAGTGGCCATCTATGTGCCACCTGGGCGAGCGCATCGTTACAAGATACGCTACCAACAAGAATTTCAATTCCTCATGGACAACGGGCAACGCTTGACAGAAGATGATGTGTCATATACCCAAGTCAGACCCATTCCTCCCCTCTTGTCAGAAACACGCTCTTACTCCGTTGGGGATATTGTTGAAGTTTACGACGATCATTGCTGGTGGTGGGGCTCCGTCATTAAAGTGTTTCATGCTGCCGAGTGTTTCTTAATTCATAATCCTCAAAACCGCTGCTACAGCAAATTTCCTCTCTCCAAACTACGCCATCCTCTACAATGGTCCAAAGGAAGTTGGTCGCTGTTGAACTCAAAGGTGACACCTTTATTGCGATTATATTTTCATTTTTTTCAATTTTTCTATTATCATTTCTTCGGTCATGAACTCCATGCGATATAGAGTTCTCATTAGAATCAATAATTTGTTTATAGCCCAGTTCTGCAGTTAATTAATGGATTGTTCTCATTAGAATCAGTAATTTGTTTATAGCCAAATTCTACGGTTAATTAATGGATTTTTATATTTCCGTTCACTTTTAATTGTTTCCAATAGAAAGAGGATGATTAGAAGTGTTTGAGTAATCCAGAATTATTAGAATTCTTTGTAAACTAGGGTTCAAACTACGATTTCATGATTATTATGTACCTCCCAGGTTAAATAGGTTAACGTCCTCCTTAAGTTTCAAGAGATTCTTGTTTCAGTTGAACTAGGGCTTTAAAAAATGATGAGGATATTGTGCGTTTAATCAAACTCGGCATTGAACTTTGAAATATATTCTTGTTTCAAGTTGAACTAGGGCTTAAATGATGAGGATATTGTGCGCTTAATCAAACTCGGCATTGATTTATTGCATGAACTTGGCATTGATTTATCCATTAATGAGCTTTTGTTTCCAATAATTTTTTCCAGTTTAATTATGTAATACATTTTCTTTACAGTCGAATTCTGTTAAATTCTGTTAGAATATAAGAATGATATTGTCCATTCTCACAAATTTGAAACTCAGTTGCATCTGTGTACACAATGGGCATCAAGCATACAAGTATGGTTGATTATGCTTACTACGTTGGAGATGGGTTCATACTTTCACATCCCTGCCCTGTGTATAAGCATTAATCCTTGCCTTGTAAGTTGAATGTAATTCACTTCAACTACTTGTGCAGTGCAGTGTAGGAGAGATGGATGATTAATTCCAAAATTTTAACCCATTAAAAAGTTTTTCTTACTTTTACTAAATTCTCTCTCAGAACTTGTATTATTATGTTTCATAGTGAACTTAGGAGGACCTTCAGTCCCTCCATAATACAATGGCTAATGTATTCTTTCCTGTGTCGTGTAGCATTCAAGTGATGTCATCAATGATGGAAACTACTGTCCCGTGGCCAAAAATAGTGAGCAATCTTCTGTTGCATCATGTCCTGGGGATATGCAATCCCAAGAGCAGTCAGAAGAAGAAGTGAACACGCAGAAAAGACCATGTGGCTTGGTAGGAACGAGGGTACCACAGAAAACTCAAGAATGCTCAAATTTCCTTGATGCTAAGCGAGTTGTCAAAGATTCAAGAGGGTCCAAGTCTTTTGGAAATGGATTAAAGAATGTTGAAGCCCGTCCTATGAAAGGAGTCAAAAGACCGTATGTCCCTGATGACAGAAGACATGGAACATTCAATGGATTAAAGAATGTTGAAGCCCTGTCTCTGAGTCCTGCCCGTCCTTCGACACGAATCAAAAGACCGTGTGTCCGTGATGACAGAAGAGATGGAACATTCAGTGGCATTCAAAATGGAAAATGCGATAATGTCAAAAGGTTTACGCGTGGAGATTCGGCAGAAGCCATGGAGCAAACGATAAAAACACATGATATGGAGTTAGTGGCATATCGTTCTGTGTTAAAGGCCTTTTACGCTCAGAATCCAAGTTCCTTAAGCTTGGAATATCATTGTTTGCTGACCGACCTCCGCATTCAATTGGACATTACTAGCGATGAAAATACACGCGAGTTGAAAAGAGTCACTTCTCGGTCCTAATATCAGATGTTCATTACTAGCGATGAAAATACACGCGAGTTGAAAAGAGTCACTTCTCAGTCATAATATCAGATGTTCGCATCTTGTAAAAATGCATTTTATGAGTATATCAACGTCAGGGAGCCAAAACATTCTCACGGCTACAGTCAAAAGCAGCTGACCTTTCAAACCATTGATTAATAATAAAGCTGAGTACATTCAGAAAATTGGACTCTGAATCTGAAGCCTTTGTTTGGCTACAGTCAAAGCAGCTGACATTTCAAACCATTGATTAATAATAAAGCTGAGTACATTCAGAAAATTGGACTCTGAATCTGAACCCTTTGTTTGGCTACAGTCAAGGCAGCTGACCTTTCAAACCATTGATTAATAATAAAGCTGAGTACATTCAGAAAATTGGACTCTGAATCTGAAGCCTTTGTTCGGTCTTTTATTTGACATGATTTGAAGATGTCCACTATTCAGTCGAATTTCTTCTTGTGGGGATGCACATTTTCGTGACAATGACTTTAAATATACCAAGAAAATTAATTTGGAAGTCAAGCTTAAGCAAGGGTTTAATTCACTCAATTGTCTATGAAAAGCTCTTTGTGTCATAATATATCATTCCAGAAGAGAATTCAAATTTATAAAGTTTATTAAAACTATTATATGGAAAATATAATTAATGCAGGAAGCGTATGACTTCATTTACATTGAGACTGAACCCTATCAAACAAAGTTCAGTTTCTTTGGTCCACACACCTAATTACCTTTAAATTTATCATCCTTCCCATGAAGTATTCTCGCTGAAAAGTGTAAACAAAGAATGAGGTCCCATGTTCAGTTATTGGATGGCTGATTTGAATCCTTGGGCAGGATCCTTTCTTGACTCTGCAATTACTACTTATGTTTTCTACTTCTTGTTCTGTGTAATGGGAAGGGCCAGCCACAAACAGTCAAAAAAAATTCTTACATAATATCTTAAATAACTTTGAACATCCCAATACAAAACAGTACATACTTTAGGCAAACTAAACGCAGGTGGAGACCAATCTGTCTGCTGCAAGTTTAATGGGAGAATTAAGAGCAGTTGGTTTGGAAGACTTTTGATGCTCTAACAACCAATCCGATTCTCTATATCCACCACTAGCTTTGTTGTCACAGCTGACAGCATCCAAAATTATTTGCTGGGTTCTTAAGTGTAATCTACATTTAAGTGATTCGGCTTGAGATTCCTATATTAATTTCATCACCCAGTTTCAAACTATATTGTATTAATTTCTCATGCAGTTGAAAGATTGTTACTTGATACTAGATAGTCTATACACAGCTGCTGGTGCACTTAAATCTTAACGCTTCTTCCTTTAAGAAGAATTTGTATATTTTGGATTGAAAATTGAGTTCAATATTGATGTTTGTGCTCTAAGGTATGTTCAATTACCACAGGTAGGTTGTATAATACTATTCCCATAGGTCACGTTGGTCTCGACAAGTTGGTTAAGCTAAGTTCCACTGAAACAGAGATGGGAACGGATACGAATAAGACAAATTTTCAAAAAATATGGATACGATACCGCAGGAAACCGTACACACATATATATATAACAAAATAAGAATTTCATATTACCATTCATCTTTTCAAATCTAGATTACATCATCAATTCAGCATAAACATTGTCATCATCATTAATGATTATTATAACATTCATGATTCAACATATCATCAGGGTTTTGTTTCAAATTTCAATCATCAACATATGACAAGTTACAATATCATCACCAAAATTAATAATAATGCATACTACATAGTACAAAGTACAAAATGAACTATGACCGAAAATCTACTAATCTTATTCATAATTCATATGGTTGTTCAAAATTTTAGAAGTTAAAACACCATCATAAATTACATTTACATATCATCAAATATGTCTTCATCCCCGTCACTAGGAAGTTCCACATCCTCTCCAGAAGTGGGAATATCGCTGCCATGTCCACTTGAAAATCCACATGTTGGTAACTCCGCATCAAACAAGGTCATATGAGACCTCACATTCAACGTCATATCCAAGTGAGGAAACTCTAGTTCCACATCCTATAATTTGGCAGCCCTAAATTTGTATTCGTCTCTCGTGTGAGAAGGCGAAGGTTTGAATGAACATGCACTAATTCCTCGACCTTCTTAGAGCTCAATCTGTTTCACTTTATCGAATGGATGAAGCCATCTGTACTTAAGTTCTTTTCTACTAAAGAAGAACTAGCAACATGTTAAAAGATCCTCATGGCCAATTTTTCGATATGTGGAAGTTCCCCACCATAGTAGTTCCACCATTCAATTGGACTCATTGCCCTCTTGTCCCGCATACAATCAATATCAGAACCTCAACCCTCTGATCCCACAAAATGAGCAAAAACTCTGCACGGATCTGAAGCCCAATTTCAAGATCTACAAAAAGCTTTCTAAAAACCTTTTTAAATCCTTGTGAGACTTCTGGATCTTTGCTTGGTAAGGTTCTTTCTGGATCACTTAGCAACTCTACAGCATAATATTTTGGATTCACTGCATAGGCCAAAAGGTGCAATGGGGTGGTCATCTTGTTCCAACTTTTGGTCAATATATCTTTTACTTCTCTATAAAAGAATTCATCTGGATCATTCTCTATGGCATTTATAGCCACCCTTATCTTTTCTATCATATAATCATTGTCCTCATACACCTCTCCTAAATTAGATACATTTGTGTCAAACACAACAAATCCACAATTGGCTTAGTAAATGCCAAGAGGTACTCCACCTTATCCCACCATTTATCATCAACAACCAATTTTTTCACTGCTTGTGCTCTATCAGATTGGGATTGCCTCCATTTATTCCAAAGAGAAATGCATACTATTGATTGTAATGCATCTTTCACCTGCATAAGCCTTGTTAAGACTATGATGTGAGAAGAAAATTGAACCTCGGCAACCTGTAGGTGTCAAATTGTCAATGTTTCAATAAATTAAAAATCATAATTTGATTAAATAACTATTATGATTCACGAATCATGACATTTGAGAATCCAATTTACATATTTGAATTTAGAGTCATCGAAATTAGAATTTATGAAATAAACTTTAAATTTTAGGTACCTTAAGGAGCTCCAACTTCGCAAATTCCATATAGATGCCTTGGAACATGTGCTGGTTTGTGATGAATGTTTGAATTCATTTTGCCTCCTCAAAAATAACTCGAATCCACTCAATTTTCTTCCCCATCTTGCTCAACATGAGGTTCAATGAAGGTACAACACAAGGAGTCCAAAAGATGTGTTTAGATTTGCCTTCAATAATTAGCCTTGTTGCTCTACACACCGTTGCATTGTGAGTTATTACCTAGACAACATTTTTTGGCCCCACCAATTCAATTGCTTCAATCAAAATGTCAGCAATGAATTGAAAATCTTTCATTTGCCACATACAATCCACTGCCTTCAAAAACATTGGCCCCTTTGGGCTCTGAGCATTCACATTGATCAAAGGCCTATTCCTTTGATCTTTCTATCCATAAAAAATGATGGACACCCTTGAAATGCGCCATGAATTACGAATGGGGCTTAATTTAGCCTCCAAATCTAACTTTTCAGCACTCAACATTATGGTGCAGACCTTCTAATATCTAGGGCTCTTGAACCCTTTTGGGGCTTTATTCACTGCTTTTATCATCTTTACCCAACAAGGAGATCACACAAAGTTAAAAGGAAGGCCATTTTCATAAATACATTGACCTATAGCTGCAATTGTCGTCTCTTGAGCATCATTATTAGAACTCCTTTCAAGCGGTCCAAATTAAACTGCTTTAAACCAACAATTCCATGAGAATGAAGTGGAGACTTTGATGAAGATGCTCCCAACCTTGTTGGTAGTTTTGATTGAGAAGCAGGATTTGCCTCATTTTCTTTAGCATCTGCCTCGTCTTGTTCTTTCTGATATTTTGCAAGTTTTTCCTTGCTTAAACCATTTCCATCTCTCCCTTTCTCTTTAGGTGGGCCACTGCATATTCGAACCCCATTGCCTTTTAACCCAAGTAAATGTGCTTTAACCTGTGTGTATGATCCATTATACTCATTTTTACACTCACTGCAAACTCATGCCAGCGATCCCCCTCCTTGGATCTTCCCAACAGTAGTTACATATTTCCAAAGTGGTGACTTTGGATCGACTTTAGGGGCAGATTCAATTTCATGTTCCACTTCCTCTGCCTCACAAATGGTTGAACTTGAAGATGCCATGATTGATGATGATGATGTAAATGAAACAGCAAAATAAAATTGACATATATTATAAGATCTTAATTGTTAAATCAAAACTTTGTTTTAAAAATTAAATATTTGAGCCACATGAGTAGTGTTCACTGTTAGACAAGTTTTGTTACTGTAACACTCGTTATGTTACTGGTTATTAGTAATTTTGATGCCATTGAGAACTCAAAAAATTAGTTTTGTTGCATTATTTCCTTCAGCTTCATTGAAAACATTAGGGACCAACATTACCTAAACTAATATGAATTTTGAACTCTATCTGTTGAAGAAGAAACAATTAATCTGAACTCTATTCGTTGACAGTTGAAATTTGAATATGTCAAGCATGTACTTTTGCTTTTGTTCTCACAGACGAGTTTCCAATTGTAATATTGTATAGGTCACTAGTATTGGTTATAACTTATTGCTCAAACACAAAACCTCAAAGGCATAACAAAATGAAAGCCTGTAACTTATAATGACTTTATATGTATACAGTGTATGCACTGTCGCACAGTGATACACACACATTCTCAATTTCTCAACTGTTGCTCACATAGGCCTACGACAACTAGGCCATCCTACTATTTACATATACATTTGATCACATATTAACCCTGTTAACAACTCTACATTGTAATTCATGAGGATTGAACAAAACTGAAAATGGGACGGATAATTATCACCAGAGGCAGAGGTACTTGGCAATATCGTAAACTGTCTTTATGTTTTGTCCAACAGATAGGTGTCTTTGTTGCAAATCAAATATTTGCTTGAGATGTCTACAGGTATGTCTTTGTGCTTAAATATGTAGTGGAGGTTACCACGATTACTCCTGGTGCATTTTCTCATTCTATGTAGGGATTGATTCACGTTCCCTATAGTAAGCTTACGTAAATAGTGGCAATTACTTTCATTTCTTTGTGCTTAAGGTAGCGAAAGCTAGTTAAAGAATTTGGCTTTTATTACAATGGCTCTCACTTAGCCATTTTCCATGAATTTTAGGAAAATGTTTCAAAAACTTTACTTGCACTGATTTAAAGGAAATGAAATTATGATTATTACGCACTGCCTTAAATCAACATGAGCCTTGACGCTTCCATTATGGCTCGAGCTCCCACAGTCACTGAGTGACACAGTCGGTTGGCGGGCTAAGGGCTCCAGACTCCAAAGTCCACAGTGCAGTTGCACACTAGTGACTACTCGCTTGCGAGTTGAGGGTTGAGGGCTCCACCTCCACAGTGCACACTCACTCACAGTATGCTCCTCTCCACACTTGCTCACAGTCTGCTCCGCTCCACACTCGCTCACAGTGCTCACGTCTCAAAACAAAGGCAAATGGTCACTAGCGGCAAAGACAAATGGTCACTCAACACAGTCGCTCACAGCAAAGGCAAATGGCCGCTACACACTAACTTACCTCACACAGTCGCTCGCTGCAAAGGAAAATGGTCGCTCCACAGTCGAAGGCAAACGAAAACGGTTGCTCCATGGTCAAAGGAAAATGAAAATGATGGTTCCAAAATTCCAAATGACAAACGTCGCAAATGGTATAGGTAAAGCTTGAAAACCGGCTCATAAAAAAAGTTAAAACACAATGAAAATCGTGAAATCTGTTCCCAACGACCATTCATCGTGAAACATTTTTATGAACGGTGGATCCCCTTTCCAATACATTCTTGTTTTGGCCAAATTCATTTTGGTCAAACCTAAAACGTATTACAAATAATCAAAAATGGGTGTTTTTTTACGAAAAACACCCTAAAAACATTTTCAGATTCCAACCTTCTGTTTCCAAAATTCTGAAATGTCGCCAATAATTTTTTATGCCCTTTTTTATGCGTTTCGTACAGGTTTTCGAATCCAAAATGTCGAACGACATTTCGGGGAGGTTAGCCCGCCATTTCTAGCGACTTAATGGTTAAGTAAAGTGGAGTTGTGAAAGTGTAGATTGGGCCATCTATGCAGAAACTAGTAGAGATGAGGAGGAAAACTTGGTTATGGTTGGGATGTGGATTTTGTTGATAAATCTAGGGCATGAAGAGTAAAATGATTTCTCTGCTTGATAATTGCTTGTGATATACTTTTATTTCTTAGCTTATAGTCTTTTCTTCGTTATGTTATTATTGTGTTCTTTTCATCAACACAATTACCAATATGCACAATAAGAGACAAGTGACACAGTATGTAGGCTTGTCAACCAAGGCCAAAACCTCTCACCTCTTGCAAGGAAAACCCGATCAAAATTCTTCTTCTAGATCTTCAATTGATGAGTACCAAGACCATGAAAAAGACCCTTGACTCTAGTATCCTCCCAAGAACCTTGTCACTAACCTTGATGCTCTGCCTCGACTTCCTTCTAAATCTTGAACAGCTCTCCTCGGCTTCCAGAGAAACTCGATCTCTATCCTTCACACTGATTTTTCTCGACTTCCTCTAGAGAATCTCGATCTCTCGACTTCACACTGCTCTTCTCGACTATCTCTTGAGAATCTCGATCTCTAGATCATAAACCCTAGTTTCTATACTGCTTCTCTTCGGCCTCCTTCTATGCAGCAATAAGTTCTCCTACGATCTTCTCTTGATGCCTTTGGTCCTTCTTTTATACCCAAAACGAGTACCCCAGAAGAATACTTTCTTCAATGACCCCAAAAGAAACCTTCCTTCACTATACCTAGAAAAATCTCTCCTTCGCTATACCTAGAAGAATCCTTTCTTCGCTATCCCTAGAAGAAACCTTACTTCGCTATATCTTCTTCGCACTTCTATTGCTAGGCTCTTCTTTTCACTTCTTCTTGATCGAATGCTTGTTGACTTGTTTTTATCTAAGTGAGGCAGAGTGTGGCTACTTATACACCTCATCTCACGTCCCTTAGGCTGACATGATCTCAAGTAGGTAGGCCAACTTCTTCTAGCAAGTTTTTCCATTGTTGTAGGACAACTTGAAGAATATAAGTGACAAGGTCTTGGAGGATACTTTACATATACAAGTTTGACCTTTTAGAATGTGTAACATGACTTCATTACATGACAATGACTTTATCATTTTATGACTAGATGAAAAATAATTCCTCAAGACTCTCAATGGGAGTCTTGACTCAAAAACGAAATCTCTTGCTCATGAAACCCATGAAGCAAGCAATACAATAATTTTATTTTTCTTATTTACATCTCATTACATAAAATCATAATTACATGTCATTATGAAGACCGAACCTAGTTACACTTTTCAACACTCCCTCTTAACTAGGGAGGTATTCATAATGGTACTTGGACATTCTCAATCTAAAGAATTTCTCATAAGAAAAAAATTCAGATTGGTAACTTATTTGTATAGCATCATATCAACCAACATTGTCACATAGCAAGGCCTTGACTAGCAGTGCCATCTCTTCACAAGATCTGAGCTCAATGCTGGCGAGACCAATGATTTATAGACACTCTCATCATTGTCTTTCTTGAAGCATCCCCTACCAGGGTACTCAGGGTGTGTTCCATGAGGATTATTCTTATCTTGGACTCCCCAGTCCTCAAAGAATATCGGTCCTCCATGAATACTCTTTTATTGAATGCCCTATCTCATCCTCAAAGAGCATCAGATGCCAAATAATTACCCATTCCTCCATTTTGTCTTCCCAGATGAAGACCATAATGATGTGTCTATCTCTCCCTCTCAAATAGGGAGGACATATTCCAATAACGGAATGTACTCATTCATACAAAAGGAATGTACCTAAGCTCCCTCTTAGCCTAGGAATTTCCAAGTTTCTTCCAAGTAAGAAACTTCTTTTCAGGCTCCCTCTTAACTAGGGACCTACAGTAGCTCCTCATGTGGAGATCATGGAACAACCAGTTGCGTGAAGAGCTCCTCCCTTTTATGTCATGAATTTATTCTTCGTCATGGTGTCTTCATCTTTTTGGACTTTTTCATAGTGCACAAACAATCCACCACTTTTGTTCATGAGTCAGTCATGTCCTCATTTCTTTCATCAGAAAGTGATTCATCAGTTTTTCCACCTAGCTTTGCTTCATGTCATGCTGCTTTCTTCATGCCATATTTTCTGGAAGGATCTTACATCCTTCTATATCATTTTCCTGGAAATCATCCACAGATCTTCCCTTTGGCAGTCCTACATAAACCTATCCAGATATTAGTTCAAAAATACGAAATCAACACTTAAATCAAAATTGCCTTTGTGATGGTCTCTTATCATGACATCTTCCTATAGGTATCAGCGTCCTGCATACATGTTGACACATCTCCCAAAAATATCCATTGTCAAGGGTCTCTATCTTTTTTCGACTTCCATCAAAGTCTTCATATCTTTTCGAGAGATATTCTAGTCAAATCTTCTTGGTCTCAAATGTTGAATGCCTTTTGCCATTGTTGCATATCTCATGATCACTTCCTCCTTTTTCCTCACACACTTCATTCCCAGGAGCTTCCCATCAAAGATCCTCAAATGTAGTTAGCTCCTTCATGCTTCATATGAGAACATATTATGTTGATTTCATCTAGTGTGACCTATGCCTCTCTGCAACTTCCAGAGGAGGAGACCCTCATTTTCTTTGATCATGTTTCCCAGGATGGAAATATTGATCCATATTACCCGTAACATATGACATGACTTTCATAATAACTTATGTAGGCATACATACCTCGTCTTTCTTTTGGGTCATCCAGACTTCCTGTAGCAGCTTCATTTGAACAAAAGGGTTTTAGACCTACTTCATTATTATGTTATCATACCATTATCCCTTGAATCCCACAAGTTGGAATTCTTAATGAAACATTTGCTTCCTTTCTAGATAGGTGAATCCTTTGATAAGGATTCCATCAGAGAAACCTAGGGATCTTTCATATCCTCACCCAGCAGATGTTGCCTTATTGACTATTGTATGATGATCCCAGTCGATGATGACCTCTACTTCTTTCCATAATTATCATATGAGACTTCAATGAGGTTTCCATGAGCTCTTATTCTTTGTAATCAATAAAATTTTATTCCAAAGATTCTTTCTGCTTCCCATGTCAAGAGATCTTACTTCTAATACTTCTATCATGATGTTATTTTCTAATCTAATGCATCCTATCTTATTTACACTTCTTCCTATCTATAAATTACAAGTGAAAAGTACTTTATAGTGAAGAAGATCATCTTAGTCATAGTAGAGATCTTTTAATTCTTCCTTCTTAAGCTTCTGTGTCTCAGGTTCTTTCACTTACTCAGTAATATGGGCTTCTTCCCTATCTCTCTTGTCCTTATTATGTTTAGGACAATCTCTTCTATAGTGCCCAAGTTCCTGACATCCATAACATCTTACCTTAGCCATGTTCTTCCTGTTATTTTGAGGACCAAACTTTCCAAATTTCCCTTTTCTTCTTGCCATAACAGCATATGCTTGATTCTCCTCATTTGGTCCAACATCAGCCTTTGCCTTCAGTCTAGTTTCTTCAACCTTACAGAGTGACCATAGATCTTGAAATGGAGTAGTCCCTTTCTTCCCATATAAACTTGAAGTGAAGTTACCCCATTTTTCCGGTAGTGCATTCAGTACCACTATGGTCATCTCTCTATCAAAAATCACTTCTCCTAGCTCTTGTAGTTGATCTCGAATTTCTGATATCCTTATGAATTATGAGGCTATTCCATCTTCCTTGGACATATTTAGTTTGTAGAGTTCTTGCCTTAATGAGATTACTTCTCCTGCAATACTTACAAAAAACAACTCTACCAATTTGTCATATATAGCTTTCGCAGTCTCCAACTTTGATACATATGGGATTAGAGAGTCATTTATAGATTCTATGAGAATCCTTTGGGCTCTCGCTTCTCCCTTCATGAATCTAGCATGTGCTTGAGTATCTTCCTTTGGAGGTTGGGTTATTGACCCCCTGATGTGATCCATGACCTCATTTTCAATAAGATTTAAGTCTGTCCTCTTCTTCCATGCAAGGTAATTTGCAGCCCCAACCAATTTATTACTTTCCTTGC
This sequence comes from Pinus taeda, assembly GCA_000404065.3. NCBI lineage: Eukaryota > Viridiplantae > Streptophyta > Pinopsida > Pinales > Pinaceae > Pinus > Pinus taeda. The sequence continues at coordinate 27,123 of APFE030596107.1, forward strand.
AAAAGGACATTTTGTTATTATCATATATAGTCATAGAATTACTTGAGAAATTGATGCTTGCTTCCTCCTTAATCTTCATGTTGATAGAGGATTTGCTTCTTGAGTGATTGATGAGAGAGAGCTCGATTCATGATCCTTCTTGAATGTTTTAGTCTTCCTTCTTTCTTGAAGATGGTTGAAAGATTCTTCTTGGTGTAGATTTCTTCAATCTAGGGTTTTGAAGATCTTGACCTTGGTAGCCCTTGAATCTGCTACAATCCTTCTTGAAGGCTTGATGTCTTCTATGTGAACTATTTCGCTATCTGTCTAATGATTCATTCATATGTATATGCTCATGTGCCTTTACTAGATTACTATTATTACTCTTCTTTTAAAGGCTCACTTTTTCTTTACCTTTCGGTAGAAGAACCTTGATACAGTCTGCAATTGAACATTTCACAAGGCATACTCACTTGTTCACCTGAAAGTACTTATGCACTAGTCTCTTGTGTTGAACATTGTGGCCAATGGAAATCTATAAGAATATATAGCAGTTGGGCCTTATTTCCAGATGGGATCCCACACCGAACGACGTGAAGTATGATTGGGACATTTAATTGGGGAGACCCCTTAGTTGACGGATTTCTAGCACCGTCAATAGTTGGATATACTCACATTGAAATCCATAATCCACCATTAGATTCTTTTAAGTCATGGAGACCTCTACAAAATTTGGAACCTATATAGGTTCTACCCAAATTCAACCTAGATCTTAATGGGAATTCTACCTAGCTTTGCTCTAAACAAGCCTTATCAATCTTGTTTATTCTCCTTATAGCCACTCACATAGATGGACTTGCTTCTATCAAGGATTATGCATAGATTTAGTTAATCTCAATAAATCCAACATTCACCAACTCAATTGTATTCAAAAACCACATAGAAATACAAAGAATTACACACATAAATATGGTGAATTTTCCTTTCCATTCATAATGAAACCGTACATGCATAACACAAACCCTTATACACACTCTTGTGATGGCATGGTCTATCTTTCTCTAGTTCATAGTCTTCTTCTTGACACCT